>MEJB01000021.1:3335420-3385044 GCA_001752375.1 Rhazya stricta | reverse complement strand
TTTAAAGTACTAAAGAGATTTCGCTATTGACAAATAGCCTTTTACAATCAGTAGATTGGAGTTGCGTGAGAAACGCTGCACTTATGATCGAAGTGGCGCATTATCATCTAGCCATGAGGGAGGGTTGGCCTATTGTCTGAGTTGTTCAAGCCTCAAGGACTGAGTCTTTCTTCTTGATGTATGCAAGTCCACGTTTGTTTAATGCGCAGTTGCAGGAAAAAGAGTTCAAAGGAAGAGAGGAGGACATGGAGAATCTTACAAAATGATGACTTTTGGAAAGGCCCCAAAGATAAGAAGAGTGTATATTTTCTTCCTCAGCTGTTACTTTTGAGTTAAGAAAAGGACTTAGGGTATTTATAGGGTTTCTTGTTTGAGGTCTGTGGGGGAGGGACCCCTTGTTTTCAATCATTCTTAACATTGCTTTACCCATTCGATTTAAGCCATGGACAGCTTGTTCCAAACTCTGGTATGAGTGTTCAATGTTACATATGATTAGGACAAATATTAGCCACTTGAAGCTGCCTTTACTTTGTAACTATTGGTTCCGTAAAACATAAGACGGAACATTAAGTTCAATGCATACGTTATATTATCATCATATTTGAAAAGAAAATTCACAATTAAAAAGCTTAAATAAATAAAATGATCACTTATCTTATTTTTCCTCTTGTAGAGAATATGACGTGCACGAAATGAAAGGGCTGGTTATGGTGCTGGATTGCCAAATGTATAATTATTGACCTAATAGAAGGTTAAGCATGGCACTCAATCAGCAAAAGATATGGCCCTCGTACTCAAAATGGTGGATCTTCAAAAGAATATTAGAGTCTGGGAAGCATGGTGGCCATTCACTTTTAAAGACTTCAGGCCTTCAATCAGAAAAAAAGCTGGGTCCACGCCCATCCTTTCAAGTGATTTCTCATTTCAATTTTCTTCCATTTGGGACCCAATATAGGTCTACTTGTCTCATATAATTTCTAGTTGCCACGAATAAAAATGTCTTGAAGCTTTTATTTATTTTTTTATTTATGGGAACTTGGTAAGCTTTTCAGTTTCTTGCCTCCATGCAAAGTACAAACACAACGAGATTMATTTTGCACACTTTCCTAGTGAGATTTTGGGCAGAGTCTCAAATGAGAAAGATCAACAAGTAGCGTATGAATTGTCATCTGTGAAAGATGGAATTGAGTAAAGAGAATGATCAATGCAGTGACGGAGGGGGATTGGAACTTCCATTCACGTTTTAGGGGGGAATCGTCACCTTGATAACGCGTTTTTGTAGAGTCTTTTTGATATGGCTGTGGCTCTTACCCCAAGGAAGGGGTCTCTCTTTCGTTTTCATTACTTGTCTTGGGGCATTTGGATCTTATGCAATTACCCTCTATACGTGCACCATAAATTGCCTTCCAGTGCGACATCATCATTTCAATGATGTTGAAAGATGGAATAAATTAAAGCGCACAAATTGGTTCAACAAAGCCAACTCGTACACTTGCCAGTCCTCGAATTTCCTCCAAGTCAGACAAGGCAATCCTCACCGGGATAGACTATTCAAGTGCCAAAAGCTAAAAGACAATTTTATATGCTTTTAACAGCTCTATACCTTTTCAATCATTGCCTTTGGCTCCTTAACTTTCACTTGGRGCATAGTTAAAATTTGGACAAGACAACTATGAACTAATATACTCTGGTGACATGAATATGTCAAAAAGAATGTATTTATGAACAAAACGAGACGAGAAAATGGCAACCCTCCAATAAATATAGAGAATGGCTGGCCATGGACAAAATAGCTATGTTACAACAAACACTTCACCTAGTAAATTAGGGAAAGAACAAGTAATGCTAACCTCATTCTACAGCTAACATCTATTTGATATTTAAACTATCAAAAATACAGAGAGCCAAGATTATCAACTGATCGATCATAAGTGGGATTTGGATTATGATGTTATCCTTCAAGTGCATTGGCCTTTTAAGGAGTTAGCCTGCTGATGAGTTACCAGARGGAGATTCATTGTGCAACTGGCGAACAAATTGTCCTTTAACTCTAGGTCGCTTCTCAGCAAGTCTTTTCCTACTTTCATACCGCACCTGTGATAAGATTCAGGAAATAATTAACGATCGAAGAAAGATGTATAAAAAAGGGCAAGAACAAAATGTAGAAAAGATGGCTTTCTTTTAAGCTAGCATTGCACCTATATAGAAATCATCAACAAGCAAGTTCCTTTTATGATCTTAGATAAGAATTGGGTAAATTTCTACATCGATTTCATCGCAATACCACTAAATGGAAGAAACCATCCATGAAAGATGGAAGTCAGCTGAGATAAATGACCCATCACCCCTGATTTCAGGAGATCAACTATGGAACATATATCATAACCAAGCCTCAAACATTTGTCTCAGCATGTTAGTGCTATAGTGAGGTGGAAAGTGACCAAATGAACTGTCAAGTTAGCTTATCTGATTGATCAGTTTGAACACGAGGCATCAGAATATTATTCCAGAAGCTAGTTTGGGCGAAAACAATCAAGTATCCATCCACATGAAACCAAATTATAAACTTGGTGCATAAAACATAAAAATGGCATGACTCTTTATAAGTGTTGTACATTTGGTTTCTTTTTCAACATTCAATGCAATCTATTGACTATTTGGTCACATCAAAATTATACAAGGTTATTCTTTCCATCAGTGATGACTCTAATGAATTTAGCAGACGTACCTTTTTCTCAAAGCATCTTTCTTTCCTTTTTAAGCGGAACTTCGTAAGAGCCGCTTCTCTTTGCATGGACCGAACAGAGTGTCCATCATGAATCCGGAAAGCTTCTTCATTGCCACATTCCGAGGACATATATGGAACTGTATCTATTCTCCCATTGCTTTCACAGCCCAGGTTTTGAAAATGAGTCAAAGTGCCATTACAGAAACTGCTATTTGCACTCTGCTCTGTTGCAGACGAAATATGACCGCGCTCCTCAACTGATTCCAACTTATGCCCCTCTTTGTTTTCACTGTTATCAGGAGCATCATTGGTGTTCTGATTCATTGAGCCACGGAACTGCAGGGAGTCTCCTGTTTGATGATTTAATGAATGAAATGAATTCACTTGGAAGGAAGCCTCCTGATGGCTACCTGAACCTGGACTCTGCATCGGTGACGGGCAAGACTGTGCGCAAAATGCTGGAGATATCAAAGAACCGTAGGCGTTGCTCAGATTTTGGAATCTTATACCTCTTACTGGGACAGGAGCTGCTAACAATCTTTGTCGATGGCTAGGAAATTGAATTTCAGATTCTCCAGGTTGGTCAGTAGCAAAATGGATGTATTTTGGAGTATTGATTTTCAGCTCACGAGTGTCGGAAGTATAGTTAACAGTGTGACCAGGTAATTGTCTGTCAGAATAGGTTTTGTGGTGGTTCTGTTGGTTGCAAGTGGTTGGCGATGTTGAATAGCGAGGCTGTACCGTCTTGTTGACATAGCTGCAAAAAACAATTTTTTGCAAAAATCAGATAAAGGGAGTTCAAAAAAAAGCAGGTATCTTCCGATCTAAATGTAACCAAGCAAAGTACAACAGTCTACCTTACATCTCATTATAACCTTATAATCATATGCATGCATCTACGCTCGCCACAAAAGTAATTGAAGTTTGATAAGCTGATATAAAATAAAATGATACATCCAAGTTGAGCTTTAATCAGGAGACGAGTACAAAGATTATGGTTTCAACTTTCAAAAACTCATAAAGTTTGAGTTTATCATTTTCTTGTCAAATGAATGCCCAAAACAATTAGAGTAGGACAAGAAAGATATGAGAAAATCAGTGAAGTCAACAAGGACCAAGAAGTAGAAACTAACCGCGAAAAGGCTGATGCATCAGAGTGGTTTAGCCCGCGCCTATCTGTAACTTCATTTACTGAGCCACTGGGATGAGATCTTCTCAAGGAAAGATCCAACAATGGTAACGACTCAACCTTGTTCATACCAGTATTTGAACCAGTAGGTTTGTTCGAACACTTAAGGTAATTATCAAAAGCACCAATTAAATCAATTGCTTCTCTAGAAGAGTTCACAAGGACACCATTGCTTTCATAAGCTTGATCAATAGCATGAAATTGTTTTAAATGATCATCTGATGTTAACTCTTCTCCACAAGTCATCCTATTAGCATCAATTCCAGTGGCTTCTCTGGACCCTGTATTTCAAATGACACAAACAAGAAATAGTTACTTGCCTGCTAATTGAGCATAAAGAATGCTCAATAGAGAGAGAGAGAGAGAGAGAGAATTAATTAACACTAAAAAATTTACCCGCATCCTCGTTGTATTCTTGCACTTTCTCATTTGTAGTGTGATATTCTTCATCTTTCTGCACATCCATGTCGCCTGAAAGTGGCTTGCTCCGTTTCGGGTATGAGAGGTCTTGCAGGCATTCTATTTCAGCTCCAGAATCTAACTCTGGCTTTGTACAAGAGCTCTGCACAATGAAACAAAATAGGACAACCTCGCGTGAGATTTCAAAAGATTAGTTTCAATGCCATAATACTTGTTCTACTCCTTTTTTGTGCAACAAATCCGTAGTAAATATTATTTATTAACAGATACATTCAGAAAGTTCTCATGATATTCAAAGTCCATCTAAAGGACTTAGCTAAACTACATACGAATATTCTGTTTTTTTCTCTATAGTTCTACAGAATTCAGTTTCTGTTTCCCAAGTAATTCATCCTGCTTATTAGTGTCCAACACCTGTTGCAGCTAATCCGTGTTTGCAGAACAGTGCAAGAGCAACCTATACTCCAGCGTAGACATTTTTCACTCCACTGGAATTGCACCTGTACTCTATATGGTTTTAAACGAAAGAAGGCAACGATACTAAAATGTAGCACAAGAACTTTTCCTTAGATAACACCTTTTAACTCGAGCATAAGCAATTTAGCTTCAACTTTGAAAGGAATTTCTTCAAGTGCAAGAACTATTACCTGAGCATCGGTTCCTTTCTCAATACATTCCCGATTTCTCTGAATGCAGGCCATGTAATCACTTGAACAATTACTAATTGCATTATTTTCAGCTGTGGCTTCATCCTTCTGTTGTGCAACACTCTCATCTGGGGGCCCCGGTCCAACACTACTTGACTGAGAGGACAACATGCAATCGAATAGAATCGCATGAGATTGTTGTTCTTTATCAGTTGCTAAAAACACCATAAAGGAATAATCTTCGAAGAAGGGTGACAATGGCACTTACAGCTTGTCTCCTCCAGACGTGCTGCCATAAATTCCTTAGCTCGTTCTTTCGAACAGGTTTGACAAGAAAGTCAGCAGCTCCTCTCAGCATGCATTTATATACTGTACTCACTGAATCCTGCGAGGACATCACTGCATGAAAAGGTCATAAAAGTTAACTCTTGGTACACAGAAACTTGATATATATCAAGAAAAAGTGGCAGGTGCTGCAGAGATAATATCATACTTATTACAGGGATGTTTTTGCAAATATCATGCTCCATTATTAAGGTGAGAAGAGCAAATCCAGAAATTGATGGAAGGTCAACTTCAGTCAATATGAGATCTATGTTACGGGGTCTTCCTTTTAGCACCTCCCATGCCTTCAAGCCATTAGGAACTGCAACAACTGATCCCAAAAAAAAAAAAAAAAAAAAAAAAATTGATTACTATCAGTGTGGAGTTAACTGAGTGCAAAAAATACCAGTCTTACGCATAAAAATAGCATACATGATAAGGATAAATAAATTTGTTCAAAAGCAATCCCCTAACCTCAGCAGCAAAAAGAAAAACACGAGGACCTGGACATGTTTGACTACTCTAATGATATGCAGTATTCTGGGAAAATGAAATGACAAAAATCACTGCTGCTTCAAATATATGCCTACATGGTTGAAACATGCTTTATTTAGATTTCAGACCCTAGGACGAACAGGAAACTCCTGAATTTTTAAGATCACACAGGTTGTGACATCATACTAAAAGAGAACTTGATGAGTTTTATACACAAGAGAAATGTTCCTTTAGCCGTGACAGCACGAATATAAATGTTTTGGTAGGATTCAGATGGTGAAGCGGCATGAAACATTGGTGTCTACTCCGAACAATTAAAACTTCTCTTGAATATTAATAGCCTTCTTGAGCGTGAATAAGAGGTTCTAATAGAGGAGACTTAGGACAAGTAGAACATAATCTTTCAAATCATAGAATCTTTAAACTAAAAGATACAACAAACCTTCGACGGGCAGCATTCTTTATTCTATATTCTAATGCCGAAGATTAACAATTAAACTACATATTCCTATCAATTAAATTTTCCGATCAACGATTCCAAAATTAAAGAACTCTCAGTTCCCAACTTGAGCATTATGTGATCCTTAACASATCACTAGATGAATCAACGGAGACAAAGCGAAGACCAGTGATCATAAGGAGCAGTATAATTTCAGATAACTAAGTGCGTGTACAAAGTTCAGCAAAACCTACCTCTGTAACTGCATTTCCTGAGAAGAGCAGCGATAATCTGCCTAGTAGAATCATCCGCTTCGACTAGCAACACTCTGAGCACCATTTTAGGCAGAAACCTCTCCCACCTCACACAAGACGAACTAGTATCTGCCGCTGCCAAAGCCGAATCATCACTCATCTTGTTATTGTCCGTTTTATTCTTAGTTGGCGGCTCAATTTCCATCTCCGTTCCCTTGACTTCCAATTCCCTTCTCATTCTATTCCCGTCTTCACTGCTCACCACAACCTCGCCCATTCCTTTCCGCCTCAAAGTAAGATTCCGCTAACTACTAGTTCTCAGAAAAAAAAGCATGAACAACCAATGAAAATCAGAGACTTGTCCTCACCAGTAGCAGCTCAGTGGTAATTGCTTCCATTCTTTGTCTCCTCCATATCCTTTAACAAAAAAATTTCATTTCAACCCAAAAATATCTCAACTCAAAACTCATGGAGTCCCATTGGTTAGAATAATCCAATGGCTGTTAACGCTACTGCATCTTTTAACCGCCTGAATCTAATGGCTCAGAGAAATCGTAATTATTTAATTCAAATACAACTTGCGAGAAAAGGACGCAAAATATCTGGAAGAGTCAGTAATCATGTGCGTTTAAGTGTATGGCCCAAATTCGCCACGTCGAACCTCTCTCATGAAAAAGTAAAGCGTCATTGGCCTCTCCTTTCCCGGCTTCGGTTTGGTGGCGCTGATTGTTTAGAATGTTCAGTGAATTTCTTAGTAATATGTCAGCGAGATATTTTGTTAACCACGTTGGTGGGCTAGAAACTGGGCCCAGTTAAGAAGATATTTTCAGATTCATGGATAGGACCTTGACACGTGGAAACACCYTCTGAGATCTTRCATTCTGTGGCTTCAAAGTTGTCAAAGGGGCCATATCTTTWATTTATTTCTCCGGCCCAATGAGAGTAAGGAATCAGATGTACCCGGTTTTTCATTGGCAGGACCGCATAAAACTAAAGAAAATCCTATGATTCCTAAGTAGTGGTGGTTGTAGTTTTCTTCTTCAAGGAATTTACGAGAATGTCCTTCGTGGTTTCTGACTCCTGAGTCCTGACTAGGCAGAAATAAAAATATCTCCACGTGTCGATTGTTTTGMGGCGCTGCCGTGCTTTTAGATTTATCCAATGCTACACCAAAAACGCATGCTTTGGTTACWTAAAATTTGTGATTTATTAATTAAAGAAATTCCATAAACGGCTCCAAAAGGGGGACGTGTCAGCTTCAGACGRGCTCCCTCTCTGTTCGACCGAGAGATATGGATACACAGTCATTTTATTTTATGAGGTAATTCGTCAACCGTCTCTGACTTACATTATTATTAAATTATTAAGTTGAATTATCAAGTGTCGGTTCAAAAAATATTTATATTTTATAATTTCAATTTTTTTCCTTTCCTGTATKATGTAACATTCAATTATTCAAAATTCAAGTCCGAAAGAAATTTATAAAAGAAGTAAATTTTTTTCCAACACGTTATTTACTCATTTCTTAAAGTTTGAACTCAACACTTTATTTAAGGAATATTAAACTTTTTATTCATTAGATCTACAAATCGTTAGTCCTTCCCTGTTATTTTATTAGTATTTAAAATATAACATAAATCTGATGTATGTATATATGTTTTGTTTAATAATTCAATTTAATATTTAAAATTGAATAATTTAAAATATTATTTAATTAAGATCACTTGATAAATTATTTTTGCAAAGAACTAATACGTTAAATACTTTTTATTTGATTCTCTAAATTTTAAATGATCTTCCGTGTCTACGAGTTTAGTTATTTTTTATATTTCATACTTCAAAACTCATTTCTTTTATTATTATTTTTAGTTTTTAGGTATTAGTGTTGTCAATTAAGTTCATCTTTATTTGGTTACTTTTTTAGTAAATTACTTTTCAGACTGCTTTCGTTGCCTGCCACAAAATCTTTGTTTAGGGTTAATGTTTCAATACGAGCTTCTACATATTTCTAGAAAGAAAAAAATTATGTAACGTAAAAAATAAATAAAACTAAGCATATATGAAATTAATTTATATATTATGATGCCTTTTTGAAAAGATCATAGTATTTAGTAACTGAGGTCACTTCTCCCAAAAAAAAAAAAAAGATCAGAAATTATGAATTTAATTTTAAATAAATATAGTGTTTAATATAAATAATAGTAACATGATCTTGTATGTAGTATGTAGTGTATTTCTCTTAAAAAGGCCAAAATTAGGATCAGTAATTAATATGAGAGCAAGAAAATTTTGCTTCAGTTTCATCAATTGATCATAACATAAGCCGTAAAGGAGTTGTTCAAAATCATTTTCCTTGTGGGCTCATTTGTAATGCCAGCTGTAATAAGAAAGATATCAACAGAAATTAAAAAAATAAAAAATGATTTAACTTATTAGTCCTTCAAGTTTACCATAATTCATTTTTAATCTACTAGTAATATTGATTTAGCTTATCAATATTGATTCAATTTTTTTCCTTTCAAATTACTCGTTAGTTTAGAAATCAATATACTATTCTGCCTCCTTAAGTTTATCATAATTCATTTTTGATGATATAGCATGAAAGGATTGGAGATCGTATGATACATTTTTTCGTTACTTATTCTTTAACATCAATTAAAGTACGATATATTTATATTTTTATTCTTTTAATATCGTTTATCCTCGAATTAAGATATATTTATGTCATTTTTTAAATAATGTAGCAAGGGAGTTTAGAGAAAAAATATGTATTAAAAGATCCAAAAAATGCATGAAATAGAAAGATTTGAAGCTTTAAATAAAAAATAACTTAATCTTCTATACATTTTAACTATCTCATTGCCTTAGGTGTACAATTTTAATAGACCAAATATTTAAAATTGACCCAATATATTATTATTTTAAAATTTATTTAAAAAATGAAGTCAAGAGATTATTACGCTTGCTCCGTGGACCGATTCCTGCAAATGGATTCGCAATGAGGCTCAGTTGAATTTTGACCGACTTTGACTTTGGTGGCCCGTTTTGTTCTCTGCGAAAGTGGAACAAATAAACGAGACCATAGTTATCCTTTTGGGTGGGCCGCGCTGCAGAGGTGGACACCGCAGAACGGTCCGGCAGGGACCATGTCATTCTGCCGGAGTCACGTGTCATCCATAATCTGGATACTGAATTCTGGATAATGTACTGCAATAGCCACGTCTGACTTACTGAGCAGTGACCACTATTCCCTCTCTTTCCACAATTGCAAATTCTTGATAATTTCAAGTCTCCTCTCTTCTTCACTCTTTAGTCTGCTTGATTCTCTGGTTGTACGGAACTTCATTCTACACTCATCTCAGTTGTATTACTGCATTTCTGAAAATTTTATTGGTTTTCGGTCTTTTGAGAGTTAGAATCAATAATGGCGATCTCTTCCCCTACTTTACAAACCCCTTTCCGGCATCCCTATCTCTCCTGTTGCTCTTCGTCTTCTACCAGTTGTTCTACTTCAACTCTATCCCTTGCGAGTTGTTCTACCAAGTCTCAGCTTCACTCTTTATCGTCCAGCAGCTTCTTTGGTTCGGGGTTCAGGTCCGTTGAGATTGTTCCTTTCAATATTATGTCAAGAAGAATAATGGGCACACGAATGGCATGGGATGGACCTCTCTCTTCCGTAAAATTAATCCTTCAGGGCAAAAACATCGAGGTATATCCCATTTGTTCGCTTTTCTAGCTATATCTGCGCTGATGGAAACAGAGTCTTTATTTATTGGCCGAAAGATAACAAATTTGAAGCTGTTTGCTATTCCAGCTAACCCCAACAGTCAAAAGCCATGTCGAAGAAAAGATGGGCAAGGCAGTTCAAAAGCACAGCCATCTAGTGAGGGAAGTGGATGTTAGGTTGTCTGTTCGAGGGGGAGAGTTAGGAAAAGGACCAAAAGTTCGAAGATGTGAGGTGTGCCACATACCATCAGCTGTTTCTTGTTGCTTCAGATCTGTATGATTCTTTTGGTTAACTATCTAAAATATTTTTTTCAGGTYACATTGTTTACCAAGAAGCATGGAGTGGTTCGGGCAGAGGAGGACGCAGATACACTTTATGCGAGTGTTGATTTGGTCGCATCAATCATACAGAGGAAATTGAGGAAAATTAAGGAGAAAGATTCTGATCACGGCCGACACATGAAGGGTTTTGATAGGCTAAAAGTTCGGGATCCTGGTCTACTAGCCCTTGAGAAGGATGTAGAGACGGACACAGTTGTTGAGGAACAAGATAAAGATGAGGACTTTGCCAATGAGGTTTTCCTCTATTAGTTTCTTTCTCTGCATATTTGACTTCATCAGTTGCAAGTACAATGCTGCTTAGCATATTAGTATTCAGTAACTTCTGTGCCTTGGTTTCATGTTTTATCATTATTSTACATGTCTAGGGACATAGTAGTTGCCACRAAAACATATCTTTCYTCACCGTTGAGATTGCTCTGTGATCACATCTGCATTAGCTAAGTTAGAATTGGTTCTGTTGGTGATATGATTTGCTATATTTGGTGAACTACAGGAATCGTCTAAATATGTTGTGTATATCATTAAGAATGTTCCTGTCATATTAAGTTTTCTTTGAGAAGGCTGCAGTGTTGGATTGCATCTGAATTACCAATGAATAAAGAGCAAGAATCAGAGAAGATGCTTAAGATTGCTGATATATCAATATACTTTTCTGCACAATTTCGTTTAAGATTTTTATTATTTCTATAATTACTTGCTTTGACTGTCCGTCAGTGCGGGATAGTTCATTATTGGCAATACAGTTACAGCTGCTTGTTTAACTATTGTAGTTCTGTATGGAATGCTAATTGCCACTTGCCAGTACTGTTGTCACTTTTTGGAGCCAAGGGCATCTTTAGTGATTGAAACTCTATGTTATATCCACAACTGTCTCCCCCAGTGAGGATGAGGATGCAAGTATAGGTGTGTTTTAGTGTTGGTTGTGCTTCTATTTGGCAAGTGCTATGGCCTTCTTTTCTTATACTATATTATATAGTATATATATAATATATATATATATAAAAACCTCTTGCCTATTGTTTATTTGCTATAAATAGTCTTTAGACATAAGTGATCTCTTGTTGTTCTGTACAGTTGTTTGGTCTGTTCACCTGTTTAGATGTCCCTTTTGAGGGTTCCCTTTTTCCTTTTTTTTCTTTTTCTTAATTTTTTTTTTCGGTGGGGTATTTAATTTCACTCATTTTTATCTCTGTGTTTATGCATCTTTTGTTACTGATGATTCATATTAGAACCTGCAATTGAGTATGTGAATTAATTAACTTCAAGTTCCTTTCTTATCCATTTTGATCTTGGCAAAGATAGAACTGAGTATCTTATCATTAACGCTGGATTTGAGATGGATCTTTTTTATGAGAACTAGCAAGCAAGGACTGTCTTACACTTGCATTGTTGGGCATATGACAAAACGAACCCATTAGGATGATCTGCTTTGCTGCAAGGAGTTACACTCTGAGAGAGCAAAAAATCTATTAACTTGATCCTATGGATATGAAGCATGTTTCTCTGTACAAGAATTATATCGTCAACCTGATAACAGTTGAGCTCCAATTGAGTTTGTCTATTGTCCAAGGAAATTAACTTTCTGGTATGAGTTGGTCAATCAATAAGTGTGAATGTTTCAAAACACAAAAGTGTTATTCTGCAATAATAAAAATAAAAATATCTAATTTTGTTCTCTCTTCTCCTGCAGAAATTTGTTTTGATTTTATCCCCTTAGAATCTCATTTCAAATCAATGTATTTTCCAGATAGTCCGCACAAAATACTTTGACATGCCACCCTTGACTGTTACTGAAGCAATTGAACAGTTGGAAAATGTTGATCATGACTTCTATGGTTTTCGGAATGAAGAAACTGGTGAGGATACTGTTTTCCATTCACTTTTTAGTTTAACATGGAATCCTTGCATCCTTTTGCTGATTGTTATGCATATGATTCAGGTGAGATTAACATTGTGTACAAAAGAAAAGCTGGTGGTTATGGACTTATCATTCCTAAGGAGAATGGTAAAGCAGAAAAATTGGAGCCATTGGTGGTTGAGTCTGCCAGAGAACCATCCATGGCAGAATAGATTTGTGAAAACCATAAAAAGACTGATAAAACACATCAATTACTCTTGTAAGCTTTTTCATGCCATTGAACAAATGTTAGATATAATCGTCTTGGAGTTAAATGAAACATCAAGCAAGCTTCTTGTGTACTGATACACAACGGACTTTGCAACTTAGTGTCATTCACTGGAAACTGACCGGAGTACGATGGAATGCATGAACGCATTGCAGTTCTGATATTTTATTATTATAGTTGTTATTCGACTTATCTTAATATCAGAATTTCATTTTTGCACTTAATAGATTCCTCTTGCATTTATTTCAGAATGTCTGTGTTTGATTGTCCTACAGATTCAAAGCTTCTTGCCTCTCTTACATAACTTGAGCCTGTTTGATGTCTGATTGTTTTAGCTGGGTCGTAATATTGAAGACTTTGACTTTTATGTGTTTTATAAGAAGCATGGATTGTGGGAAAGAGGACTTAGTTGGTAGTAGACTGTTTAGCATCTTGCTTTTGATTGATATCCTATTTGGCAGGTATGCAGCAGGATAGCTGCACCTAGCCAGAAGTCCTGAAACCTCAGCTCTTACTGATCTCGCTATGTCTTTACCATCTGCCCAAGTCAAGCGTCCAAAATAGTATCCCTCTGAATATGATAATTGTGACCGTGAAGGAGATTTTCTTTGCCTAGAGTTGAAGATCAAATATCAGGCTTTACCATTTTGCTTTCTGCCTTGTGAGGTTCAACTGTGGCTCTATATTTGGAGCTTACTTCGCCCACATTAGTTACAGTTCTGGTAAGAGTGAGTTTCTTAGCTTTGCTATGGTTGTGTAGGGAACACACCCATCCAGAATGGCTGCTATAACTTTACTTCGCACTTGGCAGTTGGTGACTTTGTTCTGTCAGTTCACTGACGGCACTGTTGTTTCACAACCCACGGCATAAAGATAACGGATGTAGTTCACTTTTGTTGGGTCTACTCTCTCTGCAAAGACTGGTTCTCGTAAATTATAACTTGGAGCCTAAAATCAGGCCTTCCACAAAACACAACTGGTGGAAACCAGAAACGGAAAGTTGCACGAGTTATAGCGGACCATGAACGTGACTAAAATAAATGCGTTCAGGGGGCAAGCAATTGTTACAAGATAAACCTTGGTTATGTAGTCTTACCCGTTGTAATGATTGGTGTTTCTGTCTAGGTTTAGCAAAATGATATCCAAAACAATATTTCAAGTCCAAAATTCAAGGAAGGCTCATGGTGGTGGCTGTTCACAAAAATGAAGCTTTTAATTTCACTTAGCCAGAACTGCAGCAGAGCGGTAGACGGTTTTAATTATGAAGACAAAATTTCTTTCTATTGAATTAGTAGATTCTGGTGATCGTTGTTCAGAACCGAAAGTTGTCTTCAGTCTTAACCAATTGCTCTGCACATATGAGAGAGATTTAATAATGACCACAATCGAGCTAGGATTCTATTATTTCTATCGCTTAAGCTATGCTATCAAGTTAGAGGGCACTCTGAAATTTAGGTTGTTGGGGACAATGCCTAGCCTGTCTGAAGATACCAGAGGACCGCTTCAGCTTTCAAGACTGTTAATAAAGGTCCAGACTCTATGGGTCAATAAATTTTCATTGSCTGGTGTCAAACCGCCAAGTAAAGAGCATGTCACCCAGTGAAGTTTCAGCATTAGTGACTTATCACAATTCTAAACTGAACTGCGCGGGGCAGGATCTTATTGCAAAGACACTCCAGACCAAGTGAACTGAGTATAACATGCTTTTAATCCCCAAAGTTTTGCAACAAAACGAAAGTCCTCGCGGGTTTTACTGGTCTCAAAACATGATCAATTTACTGGACACACTGTATGGAACTTATCAAGGTAAGAAGAAACGAAGGTATAGACCTCAGAATAGCAGTATATCAGTTTTTGCAATATGCTTTATAAGCTTCGAATGTCAAATTGCTTTACAAAATTATTGCAGAAGATAAAGCTCTAAGCATCTCATGAACTAACCACTCGTCAATAGGTGTCGTCATGTACAAAATTCAGGATCAGTGCCACAAGTACTTYCAGCTTCTCTATGACTAAAAATAATCTCAAGGAGATCTTGCAGCATTGATTTGAATAAATTACAAGTACCGTACCAGAAGAAGAGTTGATTTTCAAGTTACCCTCCCTAAGGACAAAGTTCTATGCCTGAAAAGATCCGAACATGAAATAATTGTCTGGGCATAATTGAAAATCTCCGTCGTCTTGAACTTTATGCAGAGACATGTGCAACTGTACGCAAAAAATTTCTTCTCCAGAAAGAGCAACTGTCTTCATTAAGTCACCTAACTCCAAATAATCAACGAGAACCAAAGTTCTTATGCATCAGAGAGGCATTCAATGAGATACATGCGTATGAAAGTCTTCTAAAAATGAAACACGGAGGGGATAGGACTTGTATTTCAGTTAACCAGGACCAAAGAAATACAGCAGATCTTCATTTCATTCAGTCATCGCCTYCACTCAGATTGTCGATTACCTTAACTATTTGCTTAGTGCTTTTCTTTGAGAATCTTTCAGTTGACACACTCAAGAGCTTGTTCAAGGACATTCCTTCACCTAAAATTTTCTTTGTTGCTTCATATCTATGTTTTATCCTAGTGTCAAGCCTATAACCAAGGAATGCAGGAAAAGACAATAATTC
This sequence comes from Rhazya stricta, assembly GCA_001752375.1. Taxonomy (NCBI): domain Eukaryota; kingdom Viridiplantae; phylum Streptophyta; class Magnoliopsida; order Gentianales; family Apocynaceae; genus Rhazya; species Rhazya stricta. The sequence goes on along the minus strand of MEJB01000021.1, from coordinate 3,369,734 downwards.
TCCGACTTCACGACCCATATCCTCAATCAAATAGTTCAGTTTCTCTTCCAATGATTCGTGGTTGTATTGCAGCACCTGTGGATGCTTCGTGCTCATCTCCAAAATGTCTTCACAAGTTAACCCGTAGTCTAAAAAAATCCCAATCACCTCCTGKAAATTTTTGCAGCTGGTCCGAGTTACAGCTCCCATTGCCATAGCCAATTCCTTTGTTCTATRCCTGAAACCAATCTTCATCAAGAAAGATAATTTGTGCGCAAGATTTTCCTCAAATGATAGACTAATAAAAAGAGGAGCTTTAGTCAAGAACCTAAATATGTCATTGGAACTCAGCCCACATTGTTTAAGAAAATCAATCCTGGGATGTAATTTCCTTTTCCTGCTAGCACTAAACAAATTGGGATAGACGAAGACAATCCTGAATATCTCATGTTCGCTTAACCCGGCAAATGATTTCAGGAACTCAACATGATCATTCAAGTGCTCAACAGTGTATGCTACAAGGAATGGCAGTTTACGCAACACAGTTGCTGTGGCGACCTCATCTCTCCCGCTCAAGTCAAAGAGYAACRCGAMTCTGGGGATCAACTGGCTGTCCAAATCATAATTCAGAGTTGCTGGACGTCTAAGAATTACATCAACTCCACCAAATCGGTTCAGGAAAGCAAACATTCTCTCAATGTCATGAACCGATTTAAGACACAAGGCTTTGGTCAAGTTAGCATTATTGAGGACGTGGGCGAGCTTTTCTTTGGGAATCCCATGGTGAACCAATAATCTTACTTTGGCGTCCAATCCCAGAAGTAATCTTGGTTCTGTTCCATATAATAGACGCCCTATCTGTTCAGCTTCTATTTTCCCTTTTAAATCCAAATCATCATTCCGAAGAAGAAAGCATATGAATGAATCAACTTCTTCGGCTGTCAAAACATCAGGCCTTTTCAAAATTAATCGTGAAAGAGAAGCACCTCTGACTCCAAGGGCTTGTAGAGAGTACACTCGGGTGTAAATGGATTCATAAGGGGTGAACCCGAGAGCCGGGTTACTGTGCAACAATGCTGACGTATCTTTCTGGTTAAACCCAATTTGGCGGCAGAGGGAGAACAGCATTGTCTCTGAGAAGAATGAGCATGCAACAGGAATTACTATACCACGACTTAAGTAGTACACGCGACGTATTTGCAATAATGCCTCAGAGAATACAGAAACTCACCAGAATCCACAACAGAGTTGGTGGAAGCGGTGAGAGTGCCGTTGTTATTGCCGATGCCTCTGCTGTAGCGGAGGTGTAAACTACCGGGAGTCGAGGTCCATAGTCGCAGTAGGGGTATAGGTGATCTGGGTGCATAGCTAATGGTGAATTGCTGGAAAGAAAAGCAGCCTTGAACGGGTGATGATACTAATGATGCAACAGGGAAGTGGGTCCTTCTTGTTTCAAAGCTTAGTGCCGGACAATGATAAGACGGAGAGAGCCGATCTCCGGCCATAATAAAACGCTCAACCATTGCTCAACGGCAAAGGTACTCTACGGAGTAAATTCTAAGTGGATAGATGAAGCTCCGCCTTCCCCTCCCTCCTTAACTTAGCGGGAACCCGAGAAATTAGACCCGGTGAAACGTCCTGATCACACTGGTCAGTGGCCAACCCTTAAAATGTTCGCTTGCAAGTGTAAAGTTCTTCATGGTAATGTGGAGGGTGAATTCAGGGAAGTATACTGACATTTTCATTCGAAATTTGAGTAATTTAAGTTTTAACTCTGACGTTTAAAACATACAAATCATACGTCCACCTACGAAAAGATATCAATTTATATCGTTCCGTTCTCATTTTCAAGGGCATTTTAGTCCCTTCATATTATTATATTTAGTATCTTCCCACCTAAAATCAAACTTCTTGTTGGCCATAGACAAGGTGAGGACACTGCCATAACAATATGCTGAGGAAATGTAGGAATAATGTTAAGGTTACAGAGGAAAACGATTATATATCAAATAAAGAATGGATAAATTGGACTAAGGACTTTACAATCCTCAGTCACCATAAAAGCCTCATTTTTGGCTGCTGCTCCAAGAATCTGCATATTGCATCAATCAAGAATATGCTYCTTGAACTTCAGAAATTCTGAATAGCCAACTTCAAATTAAGCCTTCGATTGTCTCTGAGTTGACTTTGGATAATTTCGAGGGAGGCTTGTGCCATTTTTCTTTCTTGTTGGTATGCTTTTTATAAGAATAACAGAAGAACTACCTTTCCCCGAATTCCTGGGAAACCTGAAATGCATCCGAGAGACAAAAGATGTATTCAAAGAAATTTAAGTGAAATTGAACTTAGACATAAGAAAGAGCCTTTCTTACGAGGTTTCTTGATTCATCTTGGAAGTCTTGCCAAAAGTATCTGACATATTAGGCTGAAGAAACTCCTGCAAAAGGTTATAAAAAACTACGTAAATTTGAGGATAACAATAAGCTGAAGTGGTTTTTAGTTACACATAACATCTGCAGATTGAGAACCTCCCAGAAAAAAATAGATAAAAATGCAGACAGACATTCGTTCAGTCTCCTATAAGACTCTATAAAGCTAATTATAGTAATCTTATGGGAGACAGAAGCTATAATCTGCAATAAATAAGAACACGCATGACGAAAATCATGCGATACTTTCATAGGATAATATGCTTGTTACCGGATGGACTCAGGAAACCACTCCCACCCCAACACCAACTTCGAGAAGATGTACAATTATATCATTAATGAAGAGGAATTACACTTACAAGATGGACATCACAATTTACCTTCCTGTCCATGTAACGTTTACCCTCACAGTATGTGCTGGGAACTTGAATCCATGATGCTCATTACAAGATATATTCCCAGTAAAACAAACTATAAGCAAATTTGAATGCGATCTAACAGTCAGTTTCATCATCATCAGTAATTTAATCACCTTCATCAAGTAGTTAATATGGTGATCTTGATTTTGTACAGAAAATTGCTCCTATTTTGTARTGTTATTAGCAGAAGCATGACCAAARAAAATACCAAAAATATAAAATTCTACTATATTAGTTATAGGTAGCTATTGCATGGTTGTACCTGAAAGTAGCTAATCTTCCCACACCTCCAAGATATCTTACATGCATTTGAAAATTAAAGTTAGTATTACATTAGTTGGCATATGGTAAACTAAGAAAGCTTTATAGTTAGTGCAAGGCCCATATTAAGTATGAATAACAAGGAACTGCATTAGATAAATGGAAAAGAAAGGTCTCCAACCTGCAACACAGGAAGCAAGTTAGATGAACAAAATGATCATTAACAAGGAATCAGAATCCTGCCACTTCTACCAAAATCAAGGCCCAAATAGAAAATGACGTAAACCTTCAGCCGACAACTATGCCCCAAGGACTTAAACAAACACGGCATTCCAGGGAAGCTTTTAGGAAATGTTAACGCTCTCAAGGCAATAGAGTTAACATAAGCTATAGGTAATATGAGAACTCTGAAAATAAATTGCATGCTTACACCTCCTATCCAAGGGAGTAGTTTCTAAAAGTCACTGAACATTAGATCGCATCCAACATTGGCATGAAATAAATGAAATAAAGAACACCCTCTGCAGCATGTCCAATTAACAAAATCGAGCCTTTGCATTTAAAAGTTCTCAAGCAGTTAACTGTTGACCATAATATAAAGACCACTATCTAAGATTTTTAGGTAGACAGCCACTGATTCAAAATCTAGCGGCACCGTCAAAAGTATAGATTGCAGAGCATTATGCAACTGCAGTGATGAAAAAATTGAGGAGAATTGAGCAGATGATTTTCCTTAAGCTTGTAATATGAAGCAGAGAAACCTTGTCGACAAGTACTAAAAATATAGAGGCTGCACAAGAAAACTGCGTTCCTGCATCCTAGGATCCACAAATGAGTTGTATAAAGGCACTTAGTTTCCTGGATAAGTTAGTCATCTCTAACCCATGCATGATTGCCTAACTATTATGGCAAGAATATCTGCTTGGAATTAATACTAGCAAATATGCATTACAATCATAAATGACAGCCAAAAGCAAACTACATGCAAGTGAATCCAAATCTTTGAAACATGAAATGCTGGAAATTGAAAGCATACAAGCATCGATATGAAGAATGAAAAAGATCAAAAAAGAGTCAGCAACTAAATGCATAATGCTTGATGGAAAGAAATAGCATAAAATATGAGAGATTTCCACATAAAATTGTATTCCTTATATAGTACACATTAATACTTAGCTAAAACAGCATCTTTTGGATCTTAAGTAACATAAGCTTTAGAAGCCTTCAACTTACTTCATCGAGCGCTCCTCCGTATACCTTCTTAGATAAACTACATTGCCCATGTAGAACCTTTTGCTTCTTCTCTTCAGGAACGCCACTATTTTGAATATCCAAGGCACTCGATTTCCTCTTCTTCTTCCCTAAATTCACCATCTTGCCTTTCTTATCTCGAACTTTCCACACAGTCTCCTTCCTAAACAGCATCTTCTCAAATTTCCACGTTGCAAAGCTAGTGTCGATCACCGTCACTTCAGTTTTTGAAAATCCCGACAAGTTCACACAGCCCTTTTCCCTCTCCTCCTCATCGCCGCAATTCACATCTTCCACCAGCTTCAACTGCTTCTCGCCACTCCGATCCTTCTCCATCCCTACTCCGCTATTATCATCACTCATTGGCGAAGCATTTTCGTTCTTCCTCGCTGCATTCTCAGTGCTCGCTCTATCATTGTTGTTTTTAGCATTAGATTCTCGAGAATCTAAAGGAGCGCAAAACTTAGGGTTTGGTTGTTTGCGAGAGCATTTCTTACCGTGAGCTTTAGGCAAGCTATTGGTGTTACCCATAACGAAGAGCTCAGCGAGTACATTGCTCATTATGCTCAATAGTCGTGTGTCTCCGTCGGGGTTGTGAGCTTCGAATGTTTGTTTGCGATGGAGAACTGGGCCATTTGGGGAAGGATTCGGGTCGGAGGTGGATGTCAGTCCGTCTTGGTCGGTATTGGAAGAATTCGAGCTCTGGTTGTGGTTAAGGAATTGCTCGAGATCGAGGTCGGGGCCGGATGGGAAACCTTTGGATGAACGGAGCCGGTCCAGCCATTTCGAGCTGGATTTTCCGGTGGCAGAGATTGAACAGAGCATATTATTATTGTGTTAGGTGGAGCAATTGGGGATTGAACAATGCTGTAGAGAAAGTTGGAGAAGAGATTATTGTCACCGACGACGGTGGTCCAAGGCAGAAAACTCCCAGCTTTATATTGGATTGATGACTCCCTATTACTAATTTGTTTTACTTCATCAACGCTTACCACTCATTAAGCAAGTTTTTGGCCGCGAGACTGAGGGAGTAAAAGAATATACAATTACTAGTCTTACATTTCATTATTTTTACTAGAGAGAGTAATTAAAATTAGGAGAAAACTTATCGTCTTTGATTCCGATTAAGAGGATTCATTAGATTAATTTTGAGTTGTAATTTTATGAAAATCATAATTAGACGTGGAGCAATTATGTAACTTTATGAAGATCCTAATTTTATGGAGATCATAATTAGACGTGGATCAATTATGTAATTTTATGAAGATCATAATTTTATGGAAATCATAATTAGACGTGGATTAATTATCAATTAAACGTGGATCYTAATTTTTTGAAGAATATGGAAATGTTCATGAAATTACTAAAAAGACTAGGTCAGAAAGACGGGTGTGGGTTGCCATGAAGGAAATGAAACTGCTATGCTCTTTTTTATTTTTGAACGAATTTATTAATTACTTAGTTTTCTATAAATCGTTTTAGAGGTTAAAGTTATTATTACAATATAAGTCATTTTATGTTTTAAAAAAAATTAATATTATCCACGTATATACCTCTTGATATCGTTTAAGAAAATCAAATTTGAACTACAAAAGTTGGACTTTGTTCATAACACAAAAGCCCAATTTCCTTAGGTTGGGCTTTGTGGTAAAATGTAGCCCATAAATAGCTTAACTCGGACATCCTTAGGCCATCGCCTTAGTGACCCATAAATAGGAATATACGAGCAAGATCCGACCCTATCCATTCCACCAAGGTTCCACGTGGCGAACGAGACATRGACCACAAAATAATGGATCCGGGTACCCGTTTTACAAGACCAAGAGCCAACAGAAAACCAATGATGGGACTCGGGCTTTGTCTCCTTCCATCATCAACCAACGGTGACCATTTCCCCAAAGTTCCTGTCAAACATTCAAACTACTCGGGCTCAATCTTCTTTTGCTTTTTTCTTTTTTTTTTCAAAATCTAAGGGAAAAAATATCAACTGGGCATTGGCGGTGGGTGTTGCTATTTCATCTCTACTGGTTATTTGATTCTTTCACCTCTCTTGTTTCATTAATTCTTATGGGTCTTTGCCAAATTTGAAAAGAAACAATATATGTGGAAAGAGGAGCTTGGGGTAAAGTCCAAAGAATAAAGTTTAATCCAGTTCCCATATCTCTTCGAAACGTAGTTTCAGCCTTTCATGTCATTTTCGTTGTTATCGTATAATCTACTGTTCCTTTCTCCTTCCTAGCCTATATATCTCTCTTGATTTTTCATCTTTATCTCTTTTGTTTCCTGAACCTCCGCTAGTATTGGCGGAGCTTCTTGATGATATACTGAAACAATTATGAATATTTAYWAGAATACTTCTTTTCGATTTTTAAGGTGTAGSTTCTTCTACATAATATACYKGGTTCTGTATTCTTTTACCTYTAGCTGAATGGATTTGACCAATGCAATTTTGGAGATAACGAGAGCACCTACGATGTGGGGAATGGTTCTAGATATTTTTATGTTCTTAGGTCCTGTATGGATTGCCTTTCTTCTTGGCTTAATGCTAGGATGGGCCTGGAAACCCAGGTGGGCTAGCTACGGTAATTGCAAGGTTGATATTTCAGTGCCTTCTTCGCCCTCTAGCTCTGTTAATCCATCCCCAGCTACGGGTTATGGAGGTGACGGGGTACTAAATTGTAGTACGTCTGCCAACGATAATTTTATAAAGAAGGAACCAATTAGTCTGTCATGCGTCGATAATTCAATTTCCAGGTAAACTTTGGGTGTGGATGCATAAGTTTGTATCATTCTCTGTTCTCAATTCATTTCTCATAAAAGATTCTGAAGGTTGTTGCATTATTACAGTCATTTAGGAGCAGTTCTTCTTTACTATGGGATAGCAAGGACGCATTGTTTTATTGTTTTCAGACCCTAGTGCTAACAATATTTTTAGATGGAAATTAGTAAAGCAATCTTAAAGAAAGAAATTAATAACATATAATGCAACGGCTCTCCATTATATGAGAAAGCAGTTATTTTAGGGGCCTGAATAGGTAATCCTAATATGTGTATGTTATTGCTCAGTTCATCACACGTTAAAAGTGGAGAGTCTGTAGCAGTGAAAGAGGATGATTTAGAACATTTATGCCGTCTTTTGGAGAGGAAAGATGGAGGGCCACCTTGGAAATATATGATGGAACGTTCAACCTCTGATATGAGCTACCAAGCATGGCAGAGAGATCCGGCGGTACTCTTTTAGACAAAAAGAAGAAAAACGACAATTCTTGATTTTTGTTTCTTAGATATAGGATTCTTCCTTTGCCTGGTTTGAGATTTTMTTTTGACTAGCCTCTCCTTATGACTTTATCAGACTGGTCCTCCTCAATACTGCAGCCGAACAGTCTACGAGAATGCAACACCTGAATTACTGAGGGACTTCTTCTGGGATGATGAGTTTAGACTGAAATGGGATGACATGCTTATTCACGCCAAAACTGTAGAAGAATGTCCCGCCACAGGAACAATGATAGTGCACTGGATACGGAAGGTGAAAATAGCACCCTATTTTCTCATGGATTAATCTTCGATACTCCTGTTTGTCTGAGGAGTTTTCTGGCTTACTTGGATAATGATCACATGTATCCTAAAGTCTTCTAAGTGAACATGTGGAACTCTTCCAAGCATGCTCGTGTAGAGATATTTATTTCACCTTGAATCTCTTTGGAAGATTAATCATTACCTTCCTGAGATACACATGATTTAACTGCAAATCCTCATCTTTCCTGAATGCACTTTCTTTGCAGTTTCCCTTCTTCTGCAGTGATAGGGAATACATAATTGGACGTCGAATATGGGAATCAGGCAGATCTTACTATTGTGTGACTAAGGTGTGTAATATCTCTTTCCATGTTGGTTTTAGAACAGCATGTTAGACATAGTTCATTGTATGACCGCTGCCATGACATATTACATGTTTCAAAGATTACTTGGATTATTATCGTCGAAGATTTGGGATGTTGGTAGTAATCATCCTTACGAATTGATATGGAGATATTGTTCTGTGAAGTATGTGAATGGAAATAAAAGTGACTGAATAAGCAGTGATTCTAATAGTCATTTGTTTTCAAAAGAGGATTTTTGCTGGTAATATCTATTTGCTCAAAGGTATCTTGAACAAGTAGCTGGGGACATCATGTTATGCACATATGATTTTATTGTAGTCCAGTGAGGGACAATGCTTTCATTCCAAGTTGTATAGGTATTTATGGCTGTTGTTAGTTTCAAATAATCGCTTTGTTTATGAAAGCTAAGCCATGCGGGTGTGTTAGTTTTCTTTCGGCAAAGGGATGTCGGAATTGCTGAATAAAACACTCTGCATTCAAAGCACTTGAGAGTGAGAGAGCATTAAGTTCGCCTTACACTAGGTATAAAGAATTGGTTTCTCCTTTTGTTAATTTCCTCGTTTGCTTGAAAACTTGTTAAAGCTGCAATAGGTTTCCCTGTACCAATTCGTGTCTTTTAGCATATGGTTCCTATCTCATGTACTGCTGGAATCAGGGAGTGCCTCGCAATACCATTCCGAGGAGTGACAGACCAAGACGGGTTGATCTGTATTATTCAAGTTGGTTCATTCAAGCAGGTAAAAGAGATTTCTTCCTCTCCAGTTTGTAATTATAAGATAGACATTGTTGCCAAATTACTGGTACCTCTTCTATCCCCTGTTGCAGCTCCTCCCCTATAGAAATTATCATCTTTCATCTTGTCATTCATTTGTATCTTCATAACTCAAAGCTATTTTATCGGGTTATTGCAGTGGAATCAAGGAAAGAAAGTGGCAAACTAAATGCATGTGAGGTGGTACTCTTCCATCACGAAGATATGGGCATCCCTTGGGAAATTGCAAAATTTGGAGTCCGTCAGGGTATGTGGGGAGCTGTCAGGAAGATTGAACGCGSTTTTCGAGCTTACCAGAAAATGAGAGCTTCAGGGTCGCCTATCTCACATCCTGCATTTATGGCTCACATTAACTCAAAGATTCCTCCAGACTACATTAAATCCTTAGAAAGCAACGAAGTCTCATCGGAAACTGAAGTTGTTTGTTCGTCTGAAAAACCTAGGGGTATGAACATACCTAAGCTCCTTGTAATTGGTGGGGCTGTATTTGTTGCTTTTAGTGTTGATCAAGGACTTCTAACCAAGACAGTTATATTTAGTATGGCAAGAACATTTGCAAACCTTGGTAGAAGAGCATGTCCAGGGAGATAGTTTGGTTTATGTAACTGTGTTAATTACATTTTTCCATTTCCTATTGATGGGTCTTTCCATTCCCTTGTCATTGAAGGAGCAATTTTGTCCTTAATTGCTTTGCGTCTCTCTCCTATGTTCTTGATATTTTCCAGAGTAGTAGGTGCTAACTTCGTTAGGGACAGRTCCCAAATAAACAAGTAGTACTGCAAGTGTATACTGTTATTTATCTGATGATATTTGATAGGAAGGAAGTGTAATAAATATCGGAACCCAATGAGCTTGAAGGATTGATTTCTATCTGGTTTGTGCACGGGAATGAAATAGCTCTTCTTTCTTGTGAAATCACTGGCTTCGCTCCTTTGCATCAATCTCAAACTCAAGGTGACCCTTCTGCACTAATCTTGATTTTCCAGACTAGTACCACGGTGGATGCATGTTCTTTGCGCCGTTACATTACAATTTGTTTCGTTGACAGTGGAACACTAGTTCTCTGAAGGGCATAGCCCCAATACTCGGTTGTAGTGTAATCAAAATGGTAATAGTCCAACGAAATGCTGGTCAGCTTTGCAGTGCATGCTATAMARATGAGACAAAAGTGCATCTGGACTCAAGAGTGCCCTAAAGGAGATGATGTATCTATTGGATCAGTGCTCAACTATTTAATCACAATCTAATGACCAATTTAAACTTATTACACACTTTACAAAGAGATAGCAACCCCAGAGCAAAATTTGGGTCAAGAAAATATATTCGCTTAGTGAAAAACTGGATTCTGCCTTCCCGATTGCCCCCACCCATGAAGAAAGAACAACAAGAATAGAGGATAAAGAACCTACTTGGCAACAACACTAGGACCAAAGTTTATGAACCGAAAATGTAATATCAACTCGATTAAATCCGAAATACCGTGCTTACATTTACTAGATAATGAATCTTCTACGGAAATTAGAAAGAGCACGGCTCCAAACAAGTATACACATTCACTACCGGATGAGTTTAAAGCTTACTTTGGCAATAACTTGTCATCTTATATGCACTTAACTCGAGTGCACATCTACGTATTTCATATTCAAGTAAATTTATGAGAGCAAGAGATACATGGATTTTAATTATCAACTATTTCATAAGGAGGCTGATTTTGATTAAAAAATGTGCTGATGGTCCTTAAAGCTTTACTTTCGAGTCCAATCATCTGATCCCGTAATAGGTCCCTTCTTGGCAAAAGCTGCAATGATACATTAGCATTACTTCCCATATTGCCATATATAGTTACGGACCATTATGCACCAGAGGATGAATCTTGTTCCTCTTGGAACAATGTAAAAATCAAAGAGAGTGCTTATAGACTATTATCATCCGAGAATTTCAATCAATTTAAACGAGTAGAAAACCAGGTAGTCCATTACCAATGTAGTACTTGCCATAGCCAAACATATTCAGATTCTGATATAAAGTAGAAGAGAAGACAATCCAACATTGCATATACCATATAAAGCAACTGATAGAAAAATTACTCTCAAACCATAGCTCATAGATCATAGATGGAACCTCCGCAGCAACTATCTAGTAAAAACAATTGAACACCACATGCATGCTCTGGTGGTCGGTTGTGCCCAAGTAACCTTCTTTTTTGGTTCACTCATCTTTTGTAATATGTAATCGAATGCCCTCGTTCATCTTCATCTTTTGTGTATTTAATTGTTCAAATATAGGGAGATGCAAATCAATTTTGCATTATTTTGTTTCATACTGTTTGCTCTACTATTTTATGGCACCATCAACTTGAAGATATTCCATCCTGTCCACTGATTTCATCTAGCGATAAAGATAAGATTGAAGAAGTATACTAAGGTGCAGTCCTCATTCCCATGCTTTCTACAGCATAAAAGTCTCTTGACTTTCTCTTGATTATTGACTCGAGTTCTTCTTAGCTGCTTTCTGGTGCCTTAGTCTTCTGAAGTAGAAGAAGCTTCATTTATCCTTACAAAACAATCATAAATATGCATCCTAATAAAGTTTGGAGCCATCTCATCATCTCTAATTCAAAGCTTTTTGAACATCATTTTATATGATAAATTTAGTCAATTTATCATATAAAATGATAAATTCTAAAGAGTAAGCAATTAATTATTCCGAGCTGCAAATTCTGATAGCAAAATTGGTCACGCACATTGTACTGGAATGATCTGTCGTAGAATGATGTTTATTGAGAGTGACCAATAATATGTCTTGGTACTTCCATTTACCCGTTCTTCTCTGCAGTTTTTCCTCTTTTCTGTATTCAATTGCACCACATTATTTGAGTTAATTTGTAGTGCCCAAATGAGCAAGCAAAAAGTTCAAAATGGTATGAATTTATTCACATTACTGTTGGGCGGCAAACAAGTCCACTCGTTTACAAATCCGGAAGGAGGGATTAAGACATGCTACCAGCTTCCGTGGCAAAGGTTTCCACAGTCCTCGAGCCTCTAATCTCCTATCACCAGGAAGGAAATGGCTATTGTTATAGGAAACCCGTAGAACAGCTGGCTTCAGGAAATTATAGATTCAAGATTTGGCTTTTTGGTGGAAAAATTGCATCTTTCACCAACTTCTTGCTTCCTATCCGAATATTGCAAACAGAGAATTACTATTCGGCATCCCTTGCAAGATAATTCTAATTGGGCCTCTGAAATTGAGTAAGTCCTTCCATTGGCTTGTTAGAAAGTTTTACTCCCAAAAGATGTCGTCAAATTGTTCCTAGCGTCCTTCGTTTTTACTCTGATTCACTCCACCAAGGGATCTACCATCCCCTGTTATGAGGAGTTCAAGGACAATGAAGGATTAATTGGAAGATTGAAATTGTTCACTCAGTGGGGGTTCCAGGTTAAGGTCGCCGACGACATTACTGTAAAGCTAATCACGAATGACAACAATCAAGAAAGCGACTATTGATATTTCAAAGAATGATTTTTCGATTAGTTATGGTATATCGAGCTCTAAAAATTCATTTACAATATACTATGATCTAACAATAATAACAGCAATCAGTAAGGAATGATGGATTCAAAACAGTGCACTCCATCAAATTCCACAGCGAACCTCGGCCTTCTCTGTTGCCGTAGCGGAAGATGCTTATGATCTTCAGGCTCCTTAGCAGGTAAAGTTGGCAAAGTCGCATTTCCATCTTTGCCTTTGTTACCGCTATCAACTGCTCCTGTCTTCCGGTCCGAAGCTTGAGGTGAAGACCCAGGTTGCATCGCTTCTTTCTTAATACCAGGCGCCGATGAGAAACTCAACTTCTGGCCGAGAGACTCAGCGCTCAAGGCATCAAAAGAACTGAACATGGACATCAACATGGTTAATGAATAAATTGATCTAAGAGGATTGAAGAAAGGTATGCTACGCAAAGAATTGTTGTTTTGCTTGCTTGTTTACGGATTAAGGTTAAAAAAAGTGAAGGTATTTATAGGAAGGAAAGAATAAGGGGAAGCCGTGGTGGTTTCAGGAAACATCTAGATTGTAGCTTGGTAGTAGAGGAAAGGAAGTTTCTTATTCGGAAGCTTGGCCGGTCTGGGAAAAAGCGTGGAAGAACTGGTCGTGTACGCGTGTCAATTGTCTTCTGGGGGTTACCCAAACGGAAGGACAAACAGGAGAACATACCYGAGAACGTGGACTATTCGTATATGCCCATAGATGTTCTGGAGAAAGTCTCAAGTGATCTCTTACAAGACGCCTTTGGGGACCAAGAGTCAAGAGATGGTTGAGAATACCGTCTAGATTGACTAAATTCTTTTGACTTAACGGAACTTTTAAGCACATTTTGCATATTTTTCATCATTTAACATAGATTAATCAACTTTGATTTATTTCCCAAAAAAGAATCTGATTGTAATGATCTCTATAATTCCTCAGATACTCAAATTATCCTGTTCACACCAATAATTATTTTTATACCGTCACCCGAAGAATCGGGGTAAAAGAATTGTTAGTTAAAAAAAGTCTTATTTTTGTACCATCACCCCCAAATCAGTGGTTGTTCACCATTCATAATGATCTTACCATCTCCCCCAAAAAGGGGAAAAAATAGGTTCCCACAAAAGTTATTAAACACAAGCTTGCACCAATGAAAAAATAAATGACAGCAATATGCCACAAACTAAACACGAAGGTGCAAGGGCTAATTCATAGCACTAAAAAAGAATATATCCAAAACCAAAAAACAAGAAACATACTAATTATTTGACTAATATTAGTCGAAATCAAATAGAGCAGAGACCAATGATAACTGCCATGCAAGAACAAATAAATACATCCTAGGAAGTATTGCATATCTAGATAAAACAACAATCCTGAATGAAATACAGCAACCCATGTTAGAGGAAGCAGTCATTTAAGATTTAGAGCGGTTTTCCTTGTGTTTTTGGAGAGAAAACCACGGCTCAAGCCTAACAAATAAGGGCATGTTATGAAGAACGGAACTGTCAAAAAAGGCAAGGAGCAGGGTTGGGCCATAACAACAGCACGGCTAGGAATGTTTGGACACCAGTAAATACCGAAGGTTAATGGGGGAGGAAACAAAGAAACTTGAGAAATCGGCAATATATTAGACCTATAAAACTGATCTAGGACAAGCCAACTTCAATAAGACAATATTAAGTTTTAGCTAAAAAAGGAAAAACATGGATACAAAGTTGACYTGAGGGATGCTCCATAACTCTGGAACAAGTAACATCTGTAAACATATCAAGATTGGGAAATTCCACCTAGTGGTTCATGACCAAATGGTTGAGACAGAACCCAGAGGATGAAATGACTAACATCATTTTACCATCGTAAAATTACTACTACATCAGCTCCATCTAAATACAMYAGATTGCATTTGTAACCTAAAATTGCCAAAAGCATAAATATAACCCTGAACTACCAGTTTTGGTTCTCAAAATTAAAGAAACCTTAAACTCAGAAACATTTTGCTAACAGAAAATTGGTAAAATTCACTCAAATGCACTCGCAGGATGAAAAAGATTGACCAGAATTTACAGTATTGGAACTACTTTGACATCCTGTTAACAATTCGTACAACCACAGGCCAACAATTAAAAAACAAATATTAATGCCAGCAGATATAAATAAATGCAGTATCGTGTACTCCAAGAACAAAAATGAAAACCAACACAAACTTTGGAAAAGATTCAAGAGCTGAACTCAATAATTTTGCATTCGTAACTGTTGCATTGTGATTTTTCACCAATTACATATTTAATAACCAAAATCTTTAATAACAACGTGAACCAAAAAACATTAATCGAGACTTCCTAAGTTTGTTAAAAGAATAAAAACAGAAAGGTGCTGGTGAACCTAATCGAACAAGCTGAAACCCATGTCATCATCACTCTCTTCCTTGGGCTCCTCCTGAGAAAATTAGACCAAACATTTTTAGATAGATTAAATAACCAGTAGCAATACAAGTGAAATTCAAGTTAAACAACTTGTATAGCTGAAGGAATAACATTAGCACCTTCTTCTCCTCCGCAGCAGGAGCTGCGGCAGGGGCAGCACCAGCAGAGCCGCCAGCGGGAGCAGCAAGAGCAACTGCAGCTCCGCCTCCACCAGCGCCGACATTGCTGATGAGGTCTTCAACATTCCTCTTCTSGCAGAGCTTGGCAATGAGACTAGGCCAGTATGACTCCACTCTCACATTGGCAGCGTTCAGCAAAGTTACAATCTTGTCAGCCTGGCAACACATTCATGGATATAATAAAACATAACATAAAATTAAATTTACATGAAAATTAAGATCAAATAAATAACGTTAAGGATTGGAATAAAAGAAAGAGTAAGTAGKAATGGGTYTTGGATGAAAGCCTACAGTGACAGAGATGCCATCATCGTGAAGAATCAAAGCAGCGTAGGTAGCAGCGACTTCTCCGATGGACATTTTTGCTGAAGTTATSAATCTACAGAAACTAAAAATGTTCAAATTCAGAGAAGTAAAAGATACTAAAACTTAAAACACGAGCTAATAACAATCTCGGKTCCTTTTGGGAAAACCAGAAGGCGCAGAAGSGCCAGATGGATCATCGAACCTCGTGGCGGAGGGATTTTCGTCGTATACTTGCTGCCGCGAATCTGCAATAGGCAGGGTTTTGGGAAAAGGATTTGATTTTATGTGGTAGGAAACTAGGGCACAGCAAGGGCTTAAGGCTTAACGGAAACCTTCAGTTCTGGATTGCCAACTAATTAAAGTGGGCCAGAAAGAGCCCGTAGAAAGTGGGCCTCTGATGACCAAACAAGACCTCAGTATTGGATCCTTAGTTTTAATCCCAGTGCCCCACTTTCCCTTTTTTCTTTAGTCTTTTTGAGACAAGCCATTCAAATTATTAAAGGGAATTTTATTTTGAATTTCAGGTGTTCTTTTTCTGAAAACTAATAAGAAGATGTGAGAAATAGACTGATAGACAGTTCAAGTACTCATGAAAGAGCTCCAAATAGAAGCGTCTGAGACCATGCCGTGCATTCCCAGATCGACATAATCCTTACGTCGCTTCTCATAAGCATGCGCTACTACGAATCAACATGATAAGGTATTGTATTTGCTAGATCATAAAAATCTGGGATACATACTTCAGAGGTATCTCCTCCTTCTCGGCTGAGAGAGCAGCATGGGCACCACAATCTCCGGAAGGGGCAGGCGCAGCAATGGCAGCTGCAGGAGAACCGCCATTGACGCCAACGTTCAGTATGAGGTCCTCGATATTCTTCTTCTCGCAAAGCTCAACGAAAAGGCGGCCAGTAAGATTCCAAAGACACCTTGGCTCCCTTAACAAGGATTGCTATAGTCTCCGCTTAAGCATATCATGCAAGACCGGAATTTAAAACCAACCTCATTTTTAACTCCAGAAAGTAAATAAGCACCGAGGCGGAAACTTAACAGTGGCAGAAATGGCATCGTCATTAAAGGATCAGACGGGCATATGCGAAAGAAATTTCCCTAGCCATCTTTAATTTGATCTGTTGACGTCCAAGATTTTGGTAGCATATATTTTTCTTTACTCCTCTCACAAATTGGAAGCCTTTATACATTGTTAAAGAGTTCTAATATTTTGGATTACAGAACAAGAACGTCGCCTTCGTGCATTTGCTACTTATAAAGAATGCACATTCGGCCACAATAGCTACTGGGCTTTGAACATTCGGCCACAATAGCTACTGGGCTTTGATTGACCTTTATTGCCGAAGACTTCCTAATAATAACAAAAACCAAGAAAAGTACATGTGCCACACTTGAAGGCGATGAAAGACTGCAGGAACATGCAGCATGGCAATCATAGAGTACTGCTTCCTCAAACTATATATCAAAGGAACTAAAGATTGCGCAATATCAGTATCACCACATTAAGCACAGCCATAATTTCCACTTTAATATACAAAAACCTAAACGGGACACAAATGACTCAAATCTAGGAATGTCAAGACCAACATTTAAACCGCAACGAAGCTACAGACAAGGACAGATTAATCTCTGTAATCTCTTCAAACAGAGGATATGTCTAATTTTGTTAATAGAAGTAATTGAATAAGATTGACAACACCAATAACCTAGCCCTGCGAAGGTATTCCTATGAATATCAAATTCCATTCCTCAGCCCACTTGGACGCAGCATTGGAGCAAGCTTTGACAGTTTTCATAGAATCATGCAGCGTCGAGCTTGCCTCAAGGTTGCATACTTGCTTTGGAATCAAGCACTGCCAGAGTGTACCTGAAATGACATTATTGGAAGTAGTTCAGCTAAAGAAGAAATATTTTACCTCATTATGCCACATCATCTGGGTAACTTGTTGCATAGTAACCGCAACACAAAAAGAAAAAGGAACAAATTGTCTCACCTGGCGAGGGGATGCAGACCTTGATCTGGACCTTGACCTTGATCTAGCTCTGAGAGTTCAAAAATGAAGCGAAAAGAATGTCAATCAACATTACAGAAACTTAGGGTGACAAAAACATATGGATGCTGGAAACCACGTTGAAAGAGAAAAGACACAGAATAGTAAGAAATGCCAAGCCCCACATATACCTTGGTGATTTGACAGGAGTTGGAGATCTGGATTTGGATGGAGACCTAGAAACAGATCGATCTGCTGATTTGCTGACGACCAAAATAAATCAATAATCAATAAAGAAATAAAGATAAGGATCTAGCCAGAAAAACAGCTCAAGTCAATACCTCCTGTTCCTTCTAGGGGATCTGCTTCTACTGCGACTCCTACTTCGGCTTCGTGATGGACTGCCTTTGTATTCCCTTACCTATCCCACAGAGAACAACCAAGATAGACCTATAAGTAGCTAAAACTTTAAACTTCTGCATATGCTCCTTCACGAAAAAGAACCTCGTTTTAGTAACAACGCCAGCAAAGAATGAGAATATTCAAACCTACCCTCACAGAACAATGAGATCCTTATATTGAGGGTCCTAATTTCTCCAAGGAATATAACAAGGCTTGCACATGCTTACATACCAATACAATGAAATGAAAAAAATTTGACAAGTAGTTGAATAAAAACAAGCATCCAGAACAGGAAAGGAAAAGAAGAAAAAGATCCAACTCAGATGTGTCTTTTTCACTCACACGGAAACTAAGAAGAATTTGAAACATGCTTGGACAACTCTACAGATAAAGGAAGAGGAAATCTTTTAAAGTGGTTTGATTATAAGGCTGGTAGAACATTAAGAGGAAGCAAAATTACATACCCTGATACGAGTCTTAGTCCAAGGATTTCTAAATTCAGTGTCATCAAGTTTCCGAATCTGTAGATACAAAAAAACATTAGCAACAAGAGTCAAACAAGGACACAAGCAGAAGCAAAGATTCTCTAACCAACTTACTGCATATTTCATATCATCATAAGTAGTATAATCAACCAGGCCAAAAGTCCCTGCACACAAGGAGTACATGTGTTAGGGGGAAGAAGGCAACAAGAAAAAGAAGTTTTTATTTGTTAAGGACTTGTATAAAAGAAAACGCATATTCAGATACACATTGCAATGAGATCTTAACAATACCCTCACTGTCACGGGAAACTTCTGCAAAGCACACGTCCCCAGCTTTTCGCATATGATCCTGAAAATCCAATGCAAATTACGCTTCGTGACTGGCCAAGAAAATTGGCAGCAAGCAAGTAGTATATTCTTACCTTCAAATCTTGCCAAGAAGCAGAAGATGGAAGGCCACGGACAATAACTGGATAGCCAAAAGAATAATTGAAAAATATCAGTTCAGGACATCTAAATCAAATAAAGAACATAAAAGCATGAAATACATAATGCAGTGTCAAGCAGTAGCAAAACCTCGGAAGTCTGAATGACGAGAAACGCCATAGCGTCCCCCACTGCTGCCGCCGCTGCCACCACCACCATAGCCACCACGYCGGTCACTTGAAGATGATGGTCCTCTGCCACCATGCGCAAGTTCAACCTACATTCAGGGCATAAATAAATTAATTAGGGATCTAATTAATGATTAACACAAACACATAAAATGGTTATAGCTCTTTTTACCCTCAGTCGACAACCGTCAAAGTTATAGCCATCCCTCCCCCTAATTGCATCTTCTGCATCACGTGAACTCTCAAACTACATGGAATAAGTTTTCCTTCTGTCAATTATATTTCTATTCAAAATAATCTGAACAGCAAGAATCACCTAAACACAAGTATATACAGAATAAATAGATTCAAAGTTGAAATACCTCCACAAAGCAATAGCAAGGAGGGCGAGGTGGAATCTTCAATTCAATGTCAATGATACGGCCATACTGGAACATCATAGCGCAAAACACATCAGATAAGCAAATATCTTTAACTTTTGAAAGAAATGGGAAGTGTAGTTAAATGTCAGTATGAAAACTAAATATGTGCTTTTATTTTGCGACAGAATGTGATTGTACCGGATACACGTACCATGAACAAAGAACTTTGGACGAATACAGAATAGCACAAGACAGTATTGATAGACATAACCTATTTTCAAGCCCATCACATTCACTGCCAAGAAACTAGTTTTAAAGAAGAGATGCATATACAAGTGACAGTACTCATCATACAATGCAGAATGTTGTTGTGACATATAAAATATGTGGAAACCACATCCCAAACGGTATAGTTAAGTTTGCCAGCAATTAATAAAAACAACTCAAACCTTGTAGAACAGATCTTCAACTTCCCATTCTTTTATATCTGAGGGAAGGTTCCCAACATAGATTGTACGAGAAAAACGGCCACTCATTTTCTGTTCCAGCAAATGTATTCAGAAAGCAAGTCTGAGCTGCAATATTACACAAAGAACAGAAGATAGAAATCATAAATCTGGAACAACCTAGCAGGCATATCGTGAGAAGCAAATTATTTGAAATTCTAGAAATAGAATTGTTATCTTCATGTACACAGTGGGATTATAAAAGAACCAAAACAAAATGAAAAAACTATGAAGCAAACCAAGAGAGCAATCCTTGCAGTGAGCGGTGCTCCACAAGCTCCTTGCTCATATGCTCCAATATGCTCCAAAGCAATAATTTATTCGAAATAAATTTTGATCTCTTCATCCTCTTTAATATTTTTGCAGATGTATAGCTCTTCCGAGATGAGCAAGAACCTCCAATTTTATATAAATAGACAAAACTCCACCCTGACTCCTCCCATTCCCAATCTACATCCCCTATGTATGATTCCAAAGCTCAAAGTCCAAGCGCTTGACATCTATCATAAACAAAGCATTTCTGTCACGAGATGAGGTAAGATTTCCACATACTAATGAATTTACCTTGTTCAGACTGTATTAACTGCAGTGAAGATTATGACCAGGGAGAAATAAAAACATCCCTTAGTTGACACAAACTTCTATTATCCATGGTGCCTTAATGGCATTTTTCACTCTCTGTCATTAAAAGTTGAATAAAAAATTAAATATGATGCATAAGATATATAACARGTTTGATTATTAACAGAGACAAGTATGAAGTTTGAAAATGTTTGCCCATGGGGAAYTGTTGAAGATTTTKAAAACCACATTTATAAAWAATGAAACAGAAACRTAATGAAATTTCTCAGTCATGTTCCAGTMGAAAGACAACTAAAACTCCGAAACAAACAAATACCCAACGGAACATGTTCATAATATCTTGCTGTTGACCATCATCCAGATAAACACACAGCCATTATGACATTCTTAAATCCGAATGAAAGGCAAGAAATACACAGTAAAGAAAAGAAAGGCTCTGTTAATCATCCCCTTAAAATGACTAACTTAAAATAGTAATATACCCAGTGCATAGCCACTGGCAAGGTCATTGCTGTGAAATGTTAACAAAAGGCAATAAACTTCAAACCTAATTCTGGTCCCGATTCAAATCCCGCGATACAGATAGGAAAATAGATGAATCCTTCGCTTGTGTAGCCACTGACTCTTCAAGAAAACACACCCAGAAGAAAATTAAAAAAAAAGTAAAAAGTACAAAAAAGGAAACAAGAAGGTCGAAGCAGCCCTTCGGCCACAAGGAAAAAGCATAAGAAGCAAGCAGAACTGCTAAAAAACCTGTTATACATACTCAGGCACCCCCGAGCTGTGAAAGCACAATTAGACTAGACAAAACGCTATAAGATATTTCCTCTCTGAAACCTCATCTTAAACACCCCCCAGTGGCCCCCAACACCAAAAATAATAATAATAATAATAAAATGAAAAAGGGGCAGTATTACGGGGAGAAGAAAATTGACAATTACAGATTTCTTACAGAACCTGAACAAAGTCGAACTTCTCATTGACAACATGACAACCAACACTTGATAATTTTGGATTTAATAGCAGATGCAGAATTAAAGAATACTTGYAGGGAACAACACAGAAGAACYCYTGAATCMAACATCATACCGGAGCAAAGAGGTAGGAACAAGTAATGAGCTCGATGTCAATTGTGAATATCCCGAACGACAGGCAACAGTCGACCGAACTAGGGTTTCTTTGCCACTTCCCCTTACTTCCTAATCAGATAAAAAAAAATGGCTTCGAAGTTCAGAAAGATGGGGAAAGCAAAGAAAGAAGGAAATAGGAAGAAACTTGGACTGAGATGAGGCACCTGTGTTTAGTTGGAATTGGAAATTTGAAATGCAGCCACCGCAAACGACTGGCCGAAGTGAGGAAGGCGGAATCTTGCTCTGGTTTTGTTTATTCTCTCCAATCCTCTCGACCCGATGCGATTTATGGGTTTGAGGCGCACTGGTGAGCTGAGACCTAGGGGGTTTTACCTTTTAGGGCTCATAAATCGGGTTAATTCATGTGGTTATTCGACGGTTCAGATATAGCGATCTTTTTTTCCTTACTTTTCCCCCATTTTCTTTATCCTGCGGAAAATCTTGCAGGAAGAAAGTAAAATAAAAAGATAATAGACAATTTTCACTTTTAACTCATAGTATATTATTTTCATTTTCGCATTATCATAAGAGGGGAAAGCTAAAAAAAACATGACTTTCTTATAGAAATTTGAAGAGAGAGGAGATTGAAGAAAAAGGCAATTATTTATTTATCGCATTTTCTTCTTTTTATTATTATTATTATTATTATAATTTGTGTCAATTAATATTTTGAATGAGTGATTATAAATTGAAAAACAATGAAAAACATACATTCCGTTATCGGATTAATACAATGTAATTATATTCGCTAAGAATTTTAATTTGTTGTGCTATTGTGTTATTCTGAATGATTATTCATAAAATTATGTGTGGTTGATTTCCAATTATCTAAGAACATTAAAATTATGTGTGGTTGAGAACGYTATGATTATTACATATTAATTACATATAACTTTCTATGTAAAATATAAAATAATTATTTTGACTAACTATGTTTATTTTTTTATTGTATCTAATCTATTTAGTCATGATGAGATAATATCTACAAGCTTGAACAGAATTTTGATGTGTTGTTAAGGTTAATGTTAATTTTATTACGCTAAAGTCAAAACATAATTCTATAAAAGTCTATGTAAAAGAGATAATGGACCAGTAATTATATTCAGCGTCGTGAGTTGTTACAAAAAAAGATTGTTAATGTTAATTTTTTATTGAAATATTAAATATATTTTATATTTTTTTCTTTTGTAATGACATTTCATATTTTAAATTAAATAAGATATCATTGATTAAATCGTTTTATAGGATAGAAGGATAAAATTATCCAAAAAAAAGATTTTTATTAAATTATTATATTAAAGTGCAAATATAAATAGATATAAATAAATTTTTGCATAATCTCCTTTTTTTTTTTAATTAGAATAGCATTATCTCATATTTAAATTATTACAATWTCAAATTATTCGAGATTCGATATCAACCACACTTATAAATATCAAACTAAAATCTCTTCTAATGTTATAAAAAACTAAAACCTTTACCACTATTACTACTCAAAATAATTAAAACCTAAATTACATCATGCAAGTCATAAAGTTATCTAGCTCTATTACTAATCAAGTAGATGTGGTTTGCAATCCACTAAGGAAGGAAGCCTGGAATCAATCATCAATACACTCTCAATTATTATTTAATTCTCCCATCTTGCAAATACTTTTATCCACAGCTCAATAGTGAAAATTATATATATCAATTGGAACCGCCAACCTCTCATTATTATTCTCTTTATTCTTTTATAAATATTATAAATTATTATTTTTTAAATAAGTATATTTTAAAATAACTCGTCATCTTATTTTTCATAATTTAAGAATATTTTTATTTATTACATGAAAGTTTGAAAATAATTTATTATTATTATTAATAATAGTAATCAATTTAACCCTTTTATAAATTAATATATTCTTTTTTTAATTGTCACATTTATAAAACAATAGAGGGAATATAATCTTAACAATAATAATTTAACTTTCGAATTCATAGAAAAAATGAAATGGAGGTGAAATTAGACACTGCAATCAACAGTGCTTTAGAACTTTTCAGATACAGATTGAAATTATAACAAATTACTCGTTGAATTAATTGGATAAAGGAGGAATTGAGAGYGAGAGAGTGATGAGAAAATTTGGAACTAGGGTTCTGCTCCAGTAACCATGTGCTGCTGGGTGCGTACGAAACCAATCGTCGGTCGCTCGCTATCTTCTTTAATCTCTTTACGCTTACGAGTTTCGATCCCTGGTTCGTTTACCTTATGRTAAACGACTCTCCCTTCTTATTTTTGACTCTATTCATAAATAATTCTCCCTCCAGTTTCTTCTCAACGGGATTCTTTTTTAATCTTTCCTTTAATCCGGTTCAGTGACACACCYCGATGCCGGAGCGATTCCAGGCCGCTGCCCTTGTGGCATCGCCTTGTTACCCTGGTGCCGTCGTCTGGTCCGACGAGAACTTAGTTGCAGTTGCCTCAGGCCATCTTGTTACAATTGTGGTGATTCCAACGATCCTGGGTTACACTTAGTTGCTCTTGTCGTTAGTGATATATATGTTTCTCATGCTGAGAAATCCTATTTCGCGCTATTTTTCTTGTTCAAAAGGTTTATAATTTGAGATTTTCTCGAATTTTCAATTTGTTCAGAACCCGGCTACTCCATTTGGACCTCGAGGATTGATCACGTTACCGGCCAGCAAGCCTTTTCCGATTGGGGTGATCCAAAGAGAAGGTGTGTGCATCTAAATCCTATATGAATCTATTTATTTGTAGTTTCCAAGTCGCATGGCTGTGCAAGTACTTATTAGCATTTTACAATAGTTCGCGGCTGAATTCCACAGTTACAGTGCTTCCGTTTGATCTTCACATTTGTTATTGGTTGATGTTTAATATAGCTCCTTTTCTCTATGCAATTTTGACAGACCTACTTTCCCCTTGTATGTTGCCTACTTGTTTAAATCGTGGGATTCGACCTTGTGCTCGGTCGATTTCCTGGTCTCCAATTGGATTTGCTCCTAACGGAGGGTATGACCTTTACATTGTTCCAGTCGTGTCGTATATGATTCTCCATTGTTATTACTGTTGACCAGTTGTTTTTTACTGGCTGTAGCTGTTTGCTTGCTGTGTGCACAACTGAAGGACGTGTCAAACTTTATCGAATGCCATTTTGTGAGTATTCAGCAGAGTGGATAGAGGTATGCAATGAGGAAGGGTGCAATATTAGGACTCTTTCGACCATTGTGCTTTATCAATACATCCAGGGGGTAATACAAGAGAAGATCTCGCATTCCACTATAAAAGAGTCATTTAGAGATTATGTATCATCAAATGAACACAATGGAAGTAACAGAAAAGTTTTACCTGATATGGAATTTAAGGACGWGATTGGTTGGCGTTGTTAAACGGACTGGGACACTTACTAATGATAGAAGATATGGCTTTTCTATTTCTGTAGCTATTAAAATGGATTTCATTCTTTACTCAGTTTAACTGGTGATAGAGTTCCTGCTGGAATAGGATTGGTGAAAGCTTCCCATTTTTCATGCATGAAAAACCTGCAGCACATGCATCTGTTTTAAGAGTTAACATATATTTCTGTATAATTTAGTCATATATAATCAGTCATTTCTATGAGGAAATARCTAAGTTCAGCTTTCTCCTGTTGGTCAAGCTAGAAAATTTATAGGAATTTACCTAAGCTTGAATTTCTTTTCTTTTAGTCTGTTTTRGCTTACTTGTACATCTTCTGCATTCTTGTAGGTTACGGATATTTCAGAGATTCTTTATAATTATCTTGCAAGTATTAGTTTTTGGGAATCAGAAGTTTTCTTTTTGAGGGATTCTGAGGTATAGTTCCTTCTTGCTGTTTGTGTTAAACTTTTATCACTTTCGTTTGTTTTTATTTTATTTTATTCTATTTTTTTTAATTTGTGTGGAGGTGGTCTGGATTGTGTACATGGTGTTAGATTTCATTTTCTTTTTTTTGGTCATGCAAGTCTTAAGATTCTCATATGACTCATATTTATTTCGCTTGTATTTCAGGAGCAACCTACTGAAGCAGAGCCAGATCAAAGTGTTGCTGATCGTCAGCTAAATTCTGGATCAGAAAAGCAATATAAGAGAAAAAGGAGACAGAAGGCATGAACTTAGTGAACACCTTTCATCAGTTTTGCAAGTTCTGTTTGGTATTTCAGTTTGTGATGTTATATGATTATTCACATCAAAGCACTAATATGGTCATCTGTTACATTGTTGGAATACCTCCTTCACCTTTTCGAGAAATTTAATGAAGTTCTGTTGACAATGTTATTACATGTCGTCAGGAAGGTCAGATTGAACATGGAAATGAGATAGAAGAAAATGTGCGCAAACTGATTTATGTGCCTGATTATAAAGGGAAGCGACCAAAAAGAAAGTCTTCAAAAACAATAGCAGAAAGTCGTAGTGTTCCATTGATAACTGCCGAGCAATACATTTCCCGCAGTTCTATGTTGTCATCCCTTGTTGTTGTCTGGTCACCTATTTTACGGCTCACTTCTCTTGTTGAAGAAACTTCTCCAAGTAACTTGTTAGGTGGTTGCTCTGTACTGGCAGTTGGGGCGAAGTCTGGCAGAATATCTTTCTGGAGAATTTATGAACCACAGTGCTACTCTAGCACGGAGGGCAGCAACTCAGTTGCTGTATCACTGATTGGATTTCTCCAGGCACATGATGCTTGGGTAACAGCAGTTAGTTGGGCATCATGTGAATCTGATGTTTCAAATCCACAACTTCTGCTGGCTACAGGGAGTTCTGATGGGAGGTGAGTTTGTTTGCTGATAATACATCACCTCTTTTGCTGCTAAATTTCACTTATAATGTGCACACTGGTGCTATCTCAGAAGTTGGACATAAGATACCTTTTTGCATTTTATATTGAGTAGGACAATTTTCTTAGTGTTAGTAAAGCTTTGAAATCAACTTCCAATTAGAACAGATCATTTGGCAAAAGTAACTATTTGTATTCACGGTGGAGAGCTACAATAAATACATTTGGGTAACAGGGAGGATAATGATGGAAAAAAAGCTATTTTTCCAGTTTTGAATAATGTGCTATGTTTTTATATCTGGGAAGCATCACATTGGAGCCTTAATAATAAGTTGTCAATAATCTCCAAATATCTACTTAAGTCGTCCTAGTTTGCCTATAGCTTTTTCTCCTAATGTTTCCCACACTTTTTCTTTCTTTCAGCGTGAAAATCTGGCAGGRGTTCGGCAAGGAACTGATGAAACCACCAAAAATTGATCATGCACCATTTTGTCTGCTGAAGGAGGTTGGCATTTCTTTCAGAATTATGTACTTTTAGTTATTTCTTTGAAGTGATAAAGGAAGAATTTGACTGGTCTTGTTACTCACCATTGCTCATGGAAATAGGTTGCAACTACTGATTCCAGTCCAATCTCCGTGCTTTCTTTTCTTGTGCCTGAAAAATCACATGGCATAATGCTTTTAGCCATTGGCAAAGGATCTGGATCAGTTGAAGTATGCATTGGCGATTTACATACTAGTAAGTTTGAGAAAGCTGGCTGCTCCAATGCTCATGAGCATATTGTAAGTTCATGACATATATCAATCTGTTTTTGGTTTTTTTTTTTTTGCTTTTTAAATATTTTAATTAACTTTCTGAAAGATGCCAGGTTACGGGTCTAGCATGGGCATTTGGTGGGAAATGTTTGTATAGCTGTGGCCAGGTTTGATAATTTAAGTGATTATATAATAAACTTTCTAAATGTTTTTCCTTTTCTTTTTCCATGCCACTTGTGCTCCAAGAAAAGTTGAGCTCCAATTACAAGTTCAGCAACCTAATATTCCAGATYATAGAGAAACCTGTCTCTTCAGTGGGCCAAGACTTTTAAAATCTTTTGATGAAAGCAGGCTGCATCTCTTAGTCTAAAATGCTTGTAGGATCCTTTGGTTAAATATGAGGCCTTATATTTTAATTGTTGAGGAAATGGGTAGCTCATCTCTTTTTTATTTTTTATTTTATTATTATTTAAACTACAGGATGACAGTATGCACAGCTGGATTTTACATGGAAATTCCCTACATGAAGTACCTATTCCATCAAATACCCCTGGATTGAGGAGCTCATTTGATGTATGAAATACCTCGTATGTTTTGTTTTTCATAGTTGTTGTTTTGCTGTTTGAACAAAAAGTTATAACTTGTCTGCAGGTCCCGAATGTATATGATTCTTGTTTTGGTCTTGCAGTATCCCCTGGAAATCTGGCAGTTGCCGTGGTATTTATCTTGCTCCTCTAGATTCCCTCTGTTTAGTTTAATTTACTACTTTTCATTTACTCATGGGAAGGCAATCTTCACTTTTACCTGCCATCTGATTTTAGCTCCCAGAATGAAATCATGTAAAGTATCAGATCTCTCTCTCTCTCTCTCTCTCTCTCTCTCTCTCTTGTTTGCTCATACATATACACGCACAATTAAGATTGTAGGTAATATAGACAGATGAAGATATACTTGTTTTCTGAAATTCTGAGGATGATCCTGGGCTGCTTCCAGGTTTATCTGAGTTATTTTTGTGCTCATAAAACTTCTAGATTGAGTGATTGAACCTTAACCTCATTTATGTTATCTAGACTCTCTCCCTGAAATGAAATACCCACTCTTTCTTCGATCTGTCTACCTGTTTTGTTAATGTTGTTTTAGACCAAGAAATGAAGTGGACACTGATCCTACAAGAACTTGTAGGTCTTTGAAGTCCCCAAGATTGTATTTTATAACTTGGGGCAAGTCTTCCATTCTCCAGTCTATATTGTTCAGACCACACCAAGTAATGGAAGAGGAAGGGGAAAAAGGGAGAAGTAAAACAGTATTAGAAAGTGAATGAGTAAATAATATTGAAGAAAGGAACCAGATGAGGTGAATTGTGGAAGAAAAGTGCAGGTGTGGGAATATTTAACCTCTGTTTGTACTTATGAGTCAGTGACTCACAAGGAACGCAACGTGACCGGGTCAAGAGCTTCAGCTCTCTTAAAATATTTTCCTTCCAGAGCGACGTGTTCTGCTATAGTAAGGTGAACTTGTTGGCTCAGAAATGCTAGGGGTGAAACAATTTTTTCTATGAGCTCGAAAGCGAAGTAATAACCGGACTGCAGTAGTTTTCTGGTTAGCCAGTTTCCTTCTTTGATTTTTTCGACCCTTAACTCTATTTTAGATCATGACATCGAAGAGTTAAGATTTGGACAAATAATACATGCTACTTCTTCCTTCTTCTTCTTCTTCTTCTTCTTTTTTTATTTTTGTCAGTTATCTTCCTAATAATTTTGAGAGTTATAACTGGAGGGGTTCTTTCTGTTCTCCACCTGTCCTTGCAATGATTTCCTCGCATTTGTTGATCTTTCTGGAAAAAGGACTACATTCGTATTTCTRTTTATGTTACATATATCATCCTCATTCGTGGCCATTTATATGCACTGCAGAGCTTCATCTTTAGAGTTCCCAATAACTTGGTAAAACTGTACCAAACCCACTTGTAAGTTTCAAGTGTTACCCTCATTGGCCCAAGTGATATATGTTTTTGTCTTTTCGACCATACTTTTGCAATTGGATTTCACTTCTTATATCTTTCCGTTTTTGCTTTAGATTTCTTTTGGTGCGATATACTTGAAAGGGTTTGTTATGGTGTAACGTGAACTAACTCTAGTTTTGCTTTTTGTGGATTGAAGGTTCACTGTTTTGACACTCATCTGTTGAACCCAATGTATCAACAAAGGTACTTTATAATAAATTTCCTCCAAAATTCTAATTTGCTACTTTATTAGAGAGAAAATTATCCCCTGGCCTGTGCATATTAGAATCCCACACAAAAAGGTGGATCCCCTATCTTTTAGACCCCCTTCTAAACTTTTACGTGAGCGAAGTCTGATATGCCCAGTCTAGGGGAGAATTTCCCTTATTGGAGTGGTTATGCATCATGAACATAGTTAATAAAGTATGAGACCGGTCAACTGTTGGGCTGTTACCTGTGTTGTTCTGGTCAGTATTAATTTTACTTTCATTCTGCTCTTGAGATACTCACATTTGTGAGACTCACACAGGAGCCAAAAAGCTGCAGTTGAGTTCCTTTGGATTGGAGGGCAGCAGCTAGACCTCATTTGGGATATACATCCTGATTTTGACGTTGAAGCTTTTCCTGGTTTAGCTGCAAGAGAGCTAATAAGTTGGGATAATAATATCTTAAGGTCTTTCAATCAACACCATAATATGGACAAGCCTGTGGTTCTTTGGGATGTTGTAGCCGCACTCTCTGCCTTCAAGCAATCTGTATCCAAGTATGTGGATCATATATTACTTAAATGGATGAGATCATTTTTTGGGTCCCAGTTTGATGTTTTGCCTGCTCTATCATCTGAAATGTTTAAACTTCTCTCAAGTATGACYTCACGCCAGTTGCAAATCCTCAATATCATTGGTAGGCATGTCGTTCTTAAAGATCTTGGTGCAGATCGTATCGATAGCAAAAGCCAACACTTTCAGGAATTGGATAGTGCTCAAGAAAAAGTTCTTTTTTGGTCAAAGCTGCTTCAACACAGTGAAAAGGAGCTTCGTGAAAGGCTTTTGTATGTGAATTTTTCTGCAGCTTTAAGATTTGCTGCATGCTCATCCGCTGATTTGTGTAAACTTAGATGTTGGACTCCTGTTGGTCTTGGCCAGATGATGAAATGGGTCAAAATTAATATGGATGATATTAAGGATCACCTAAAACTCCTTGCACAGGAAGTTGGAAAATTTGAGAACAGGTACTCCACCTATTGCTTTCCCCTTTAACTGATGTTCCTAGGATGCATCTCAATTTTTCATGTGATAGGTCCTTATCTCATATTTGTTCGAGACGGCAGTTCCTTTCTTTTGGTTAATTGAATCTTATTTCTGTGATACAAGGCTATATGTTATTTTCCCCTTTTGTTGCATGGAAGTGATATTTATTCTTTGTTAGATGTATAAATTGCACTTGTCTCTAATAGCTTAACTTTTAGATGACGTGGTAATCTAACATTCTACTCCTTTTCTCCTAAGAATTTTGTTCTTCCCCCCAAGTCCTTCGGAGGACAGAGAAGGGGATGAAGCAGTTGTGCCCCAAGTGAAGCCTTTTAGTACGAATGGATTACATAGGTTAGTCCTTTTCTTCAACACCATAAGCCAAATGTCAGGTGCAAAGGTTTCATGATTTTACCTTAAGAGAGAAATTTGATCAGCTATGTGTTCCTTTGACTAAAGGGCCAATATTAGAAACGGRGAGACTGTATGTATAGAATCTGAACTGAGGCAGTAGTTTGCTTTTAGATGCAGTATGCGCATGAACAAATAGGAGTCAAGCAAGTATTCAGGATGATCCTTTAGTTGTCTCATTGACATTATCTTTGCCTGTCTTTTTTTCTCCCAAAAATTTAATATCTCCTTGTGCAACTGTGCTGCCATTTCACTCTCAGCTATAAAACATCTATGGATATGCTACAAGTTGTGTTTCACTTGCTAATGTGATTTTGGTATTCATATTTCTCTCAACAGGCAACTTTCCTCTATATGTGAATYCATAGTGGAAGYGAAATGTAGTTTCTGTTCAGCACCTGTTCCATTTGAATCTGCGGATGTTGCTTTTTGCAATGGAATTAAGAATGATGTTGGAGATGGTCATAGGCATAAACTACCACGCTGTGCTGTTTCTATGCTAGTCTGCCCTATTACTCCTTCATGGTTTTGCATATCTTGTAAGAGATGGGTATCAAACTTGGCACCTCCTAGTCTTCTCTCAAMGTCCAAATATCCTTCAGATTTAGAATACGCTCCCAAGTCTTCCGATGAAGAACCTACAAAACCTTTTTGTCCCTTTTGTGGGATACTTTTGCAAAGACTACAACCAGAATTTCTACTCTCTCCTTCTCCTTTATAAATGAAAATTTTCTCGTACCATGAGTATTAATTATTATCTTATTGAATAGCAAACTGATTATTGCATAATTGAACTGTCTTCAAGTGTACATATCTCAATTAAAATTGGTGTCATGTGAAGGAACTGAGTTTTACAGTTACAGTCAATTGTTTTCTTCTCGTGGTTAKCTGGGTTGAAAGTTCATGCTATCAAGTCTTCCAGTAAAGGTGGGTCGGCCAATTTTATTCGCTTATTTCTTTCCCTTCAAGCCATTTCAAATGCGGCAGCAGTCTCATAATAATTTCATTAATGAAAAATACTAATTCAATGTTARAGGCCCTTGTTTCTCTTTCTTTTCCCTGTAATAAATTGCCTTATCCATCTTGTCTGTTTCACGCATTCCAATCAGTCCAGTAAATTTTCATTTCTGCAGGTAGACAACGCAACTGGTATTTTTTTAAGGTCCAAGAAAGATTATGTAGGTTCTTTTTATTCAGACCAATCACTTGACATTGTAGCCATTTAGCTAGATAAAGGATCTGGCTAGTTCCCKAGAAGTCAAGAAGCAGTGGAAGTACCAACTGGTATTATATTTTATTTCTGTATGAGCTCTTTATACAGAGATTCACGAGATACATTACCAATTATACAAGGCAGAGYTTGCTATTACAGGAAAGACAGAGGCCGGCAAGCAATTGCAGSGACTGATGATCTACTCATGTTTGGAGATGGGCAGAACTCAACCAACAGCGTCTACATAGAGCACAACGCCCGAACGCTGCTGCTCATTATCAGATTATTAGCTGTTGGCCCACAACTGCATGCCCTGCGCCAAACTTTGTACGGCGTACTATCAAAGAAGATATGCAATTAGAGTGAAACATCTAATTAAACATCATCAATGGAGATCCCATTCAATTTTTGCACATTTTTATTATGTCCTCTAATCAAAATTCTTTCTACAATTAAGCATATGAGAAGGGTTTCCGAGGATGAATTTGAATGATAATTCTGAAATCAACGAAATTTCACTGAGAAAAAAAAATTTAAAGAAAAGAAAAGAGTTGAGAGCTCCTGTCCCTCAATTGCTAATTCTTAAAACTTGTTTTGTTAGGCAGTTGGGAGGATATTATCCAACATAATCTTATCATTTCTTTCTTAATGGATTCAATTCATATTCCCTTTTTTTTTTTTTTTTTATAGAGGGCTTGATATACCAAACCATTGTAACATAGTTTGATGCCTATGAACTACTACATGAATTGGCCTATTCAAGTCACTTTCATGAGTCGTCCAAAATAAGCAATTTTGGCCCGGTTAAAATGGCCTCTTTAATAGTAGTTATGYTAATTCGATAATCTTGACATTAGCCCAATGGTCCATCGTATCAACGGTCCAAAAAATAAAATTGTACGTAGATTATTGATGGAAAAAGCACCTTTCTCTCAACGTTCTCTCTTCAATATTCCGTATTTTGCTTATAAATTATAACAATCTTCTATTTAAGATTTATTGTAATATTTTGTCTATTTACATAAATTAAACGCATTCCTCTTAAAGTTATTATTGTCCCTAATCAGATMTAAATTTTATTTCCGTCGTTAATACTTTTAAAATTTACATATTACAAAAGTAGAGATTAAGTTAAGAATTTTTAACTTATTTGTCCCCAAAAAAATAAAAAAAATAAAAAGAAAGAGAGAGAGAGAACTGGGATCATTGATGTGCAAGCAAGCGGGATGTTTTGTAATAATTAGTCCTAATGAGTTTATGGTCCCTCTGTATTAAATTACTAATATATTGTTTGTTTGTGAAGCAGTGGTAACTAATCAAATTAGACTTAGAACAGCTGTTCCARATAGGAAAAATGCTATTTTGAGCTTTTTCTATTTGGTAAAATAAATTAAGCGCACCTTAGTTAGATACTAGTCCTGTAAATTTCCATCATAATTTCACTCAGCCATTAACCAATAATATTTTCATTTACTACTATTTAGTAAAAAGCATAATAATTAGAATATAATAGATTCTTCATCCTTTAGGCATCCATTCATTGTATATCTCAAGACATAGGACAAAGTAGTACAACACTTACTTTAATTCTTTTTTTGAGATTAATTCGAATTACGTTTGTAGAATTTAATCCTTACTTAAAAAAAAAAATTGACTTAAAACTCTTTTAATATAATGCTTAATTTAGGATTTATTTCAATTATACAAATTTATGCTCTGCCTCAAAATAAACTTTTAATACCTTTTCAATGACGATTAATTGAAAATTTTTATTTTTAAGTGGACCACCAACTTTAAATTATCGTACCTTTCTAACGGTACAATTGATACTCTTGCAAAACATGGAAAAATGAATTCCTTGACATTAAAAGCAGCAGATTTAAATTAAAAAAGAAAAGAAAATTAAAAGCAGCAGATTCTATTTGGAGTCTATGTGCGTATTTGCGGTGTGCTCTTTTAACTCATGAACTCAAACCCTTAGTTTCTCTAACTCAGTCAAGCACYCCATTAAGACCTCCTCCCAGCTCCCACCGCTACTTCGATGAAGAATGAAGTCAAAATTTTAATTTTAAAAGATGAGATAAAATAAAAAATAAATATTAAGAAACCAAATAGTACTTTTTATATAAATGTTAAAAAATTTTAAAAATATTTAGAGACATTTGACGTCCTCACACAACTCGCTAGCTTCATCCATCCTTAACAATATTTGTAATAATAAAATTTATTTTGAATCACATATTTTATAATATATTCTCTTTTATATTAATAAAAAAGTAAGTATCTATTGTGTTTTAATTATTATAAATAATAATATATTAGAAGAGCTCTTAAATATTGATAAATGATGAGCAGCCCTTTTTATTTTTTC
>MEJB01000021.1:3287991-3335028 GCA_001752375.1 Rhazya stricta | reverse complement strand
GTTGTCCTAACTAACTTAAATAAATAATGCTTATTTTATTTTATTTTATTATATAATTATTCGTAATTAAACTAGGGAAATACTGATATTTATTAACTTCTTTCATCATTTTTTTCTTACAGTTTTTGGTCTTCATGGTATGACAATATACCTATATAATTGTTCTAAGGTATCTAACATTTCATGGCAAACCGTAGAAAATTGATACCCATTCTACTCCCTTCTTATAAAAATTTCTTTTTTCAATCAATTCTTATACTGTACCCGAATAGCGCAACCTATAACTTTTTTAAGCAAACAGGGTATGTAAGTATACTGTACTACCCTACCAGTAGTAAGCAAGTGTGTGTGGTACATACATACGTACGAGTGGTGTGTAGTATATGCCTTGAAGCTTCCCGGGAAGATTTATGATCATATAAACAACAATCAGGAAAGTACCAGGTGTTACTGGGCGCCACGGTGCACATTCTGTCAATTTTCCAGAATGGTTTTTATTTTAAACTACCAAATACCATTTTATGATACACCATTATTACTCCTCCTCCCACTGTAGAAAATAAATGAAAAGACGGGGCGTTTAAAATTAAAAATAGATCAAAAGTTAATTTAATTGAGGTTTAAAAAATTTTGGTTTCTATAAACTAAAAAAAAGTAAAAATTTCTCCTATTTACCTATTAAGTAAGTTTATCTGAGTTTTGTTTACGGCGTATTTCGTCGATTCAATTAGTATTGGTACTATATTAAAATTTTATACTTTATAGAGAGAGAACGAACATAATATTTATTTGGTTAGAATCATTTCTATCTCATAATAAAATTTGAATTCGATTCGTACTTTTGTTCTAAAAATGTATTAAACTTTTTAATTAATCACATTTTTTCATTAATATCTCATTTCTAAAGAAAATCTCAACAATTTAAGTTCGTTCATTTTATATTTTCGYTTAAATATTATTTCATTATCATCTATTTGAAACTCYAGTGTGTTRTACCTTAAATATTCAATACCTCATTACTTACATTGTGCAAAATGCAAATAAATTACGCAAAACGAGTTGATGGCATACACACGTGTATAAAATTGTAATATTAAATTTATATTCATGACTAACATAAAAAATAAAATCAAAATTTGATTATTTCAGCGTCACATATATAAAATAAATACATTAATTATCGTATATAAATATATGTTACATATCTTAAGCTTGTATGCTTTTAACGCATATATAGTAATCTCATAACTTTTTATATCTATTAATTTACCAATTACTATTATCATCATTATTATTATAAATTATAAATAAGATAATATATATATGATGAGGATAAAAGTAGTAAATATTTAATTACGATTATATTGTCATTAATGCATATAGTTTACATATGCTAAATAGAGAATCGATGTAATTGTAATCAAATTTAAGAGTCGAAATAACTCGCAAATTTTAATTTCAAATTATTAGCAAAAGTAAAAATTATATAAGAAAAAATAATTCATGAACTTAATTTTTTATACACTTCTCAACTATGTATGATTCTCTAAAAATATTTCTGAACATTGTTTTTACTTATTTATGTACATCATATAATTATAAGTCTTCGTAAATATTCCTCAATATTATTTTTATTTATTTATATTTCTCATCTAATTACGAGGCTCTATAAATATCATGAACTTTATTTTTATTTATTTATATCTATCATCTAATTACGAGTCTCTGTAAATATTACTAAACTTTATTTTTACTTATTTATATCCATCATATAATTATGCTTTTTCGTAAATATCTTTAATATATTTTTTTATATTTCTCATCTAATTACAAGTCTATGCAAATATTTCCCAATTTTTTTACTTATTTACACTCTTGTCTAATTACAAGTCTTTGTAAATATCACTGAATTTTAATTTTACTTATTTATATTCATCATATATTTATGAGTCTCTATAAATATCCCTAAAATATTTCTTCTTACTTATTTATATCCCTCATCTAATTACAAGTCTATGTAAATATACTTAAATTTTTTCTACTTAGTTATATATCCTTTCTAATTACGAATATTTAAAATCTTTAAATATTTCTATCTTGTCACCACTCTTCATAATATCCAGAGGATCCGCTCAGTGTCTTACATTTAAATGGGAAAAATTATTTTAAGTTTAATTTTATCATTTCAAAGCCATTCCTCCATCTGAATTTTGCACAATTTTATCAATTTTAACCYAAATATCTAAAGACGTTTTATGGAAAATTTTATCATTCCAAAGTTATTTAAAATATGTTTTGATTAATTGGAAAAATTGAATAAAATTGGAAGGAAAAATGACTTCGGAATGATAAAATTAATATAAAAAATATTTATACCATTTAA
This sequence comes from Rhazya stricta, assembly GCA_001752375.1. Lineage (NCBI taxonomy): Eukaryota > Viridiplantae > Streptophyta > Magnoliopsida > Gentianales > Apocynaceae > Rhazya > Rhazya stricta. Next base: position 3,332,645 of record MEJB01000021.1, on the reverse strand, counting down.
GTATTAAACAAGTGAGTGGATCTTTCGGATTCCTCCCTAAAGAATGGTGGCGTGATAAAAATAAAGACTCGTAATTAGATGAGAGATATAAATAAGTAAAAATAATTTATAGTATTATTTGAGACTTCTCATTAGATGAAGGATATAAATAAATAAAAAATTTAAAGATATTTTTACATAATAATAAATAGTTAATGTGCATAAAAATTAATTTCCAATAATTTATGGTTGATTAATATTTATGTGGGCATATGTACGAGTATATGCCATGACTCATAACATCCCATATGTATGAGTACCATAGGCTTTGGCTCTTATGATTGTGAGAGGATCCAAAAGGTATTAGGTGTGGCCAAAACGGACGATCCGAAGAACACACCTCTTTTCTCTCTCCCAAACTCTTCCTCGCTTTCGTTTTTCTCTCTCTGTATCTATCTATAAGCATATACTAGTACCACTCTCATTTCCCCTCTCTCTCCCCCCCTGCATATCTTCTCTGTGCGGACTCTTACTAAAATAATAGTACTCCCTCCAGAGAGAAAAAGATTAGAATAATTCTACTTAGTAGAAGAAAAGAAAAAGAAAAGTTTTTCTCTGTTTTTAGCTCTCTTCTCTTTTCTTCTTCTTCTTCTTTGATTTCTCAGCTCCACGATCTAAGACTTCCTGCTCTTATGTTGCTTTCTTTAATGGACACCATTTAGACTTGTTCCTTCCAGGTATGATTTTTTTTTTTTTTTTTTTTTTTTTTGGCCAGTTTTATTTTTCTGGGATATAGAAATAAAGAAAATGAGAAAATCCATGCTTTGAATCGACTAAGCAATAAAGAGATATTTTTTTGCCCATTTAATTTTCTTTCAGGGCCGAAAAGGGAAATAAAGGAAGAAATAAAAGATAAAAATCTTTGGAAGGGGAGTGTCAGTAAGCAGAGGGTTGAGGAACGATCATCATGGCGGTGGTTGAAAATGCTGGGATCAACATGGTTGGTTCGTCGAATCGGGCTGACCCGAATGCTAATGTACCAAATGATGTCGGCGGCGGTGATCACCACCACCATCATCTGTCGACGAAGACTGCGCCGGCAACAAACCATCAAAACCCTTCTGTTCTGAGGTCAACGAAGTCACCATCGTCTACCGATCAGAGCTTTCACGTCAACCTCATGGTGCAGCAGCAACAGAAAGTGATCACTCCTCAGCCAAACGCTGCTAATGGTCAGCAGACGGCCAATCAGAAGCCGCCATCGCAGATGTCCACCGGAATTCAGCAACAGCAGCAGCACACCGTCAACGGGAATGGATTGCCGGACAGGAATCATAGTAACAATAGCAGTCATCAGAACATTAACGGTTTGGAAATGATGAGGAATGGTTCGGTCGAAGACGATGGTGTGGATGATGGTGGGGAGGGGTTTAAGAGGGAGATGAGGGATTTAGAGGAAATGCTCTCCAAATTGAACCCAATGGCCGAGGAATTTGTGCCGCCGTCCTTGGTTGCCAACAACCATCATAGGCTATTGCCACCAGCTGCAGGTCCTTTTGGATACACCGCTAACAATTTTGTAATGCACACCAACTCTGTAATGCCAAATGGAAATTCCACTAGACGGGTAATTTTATCTCTGATCAGTTATCACTTCCTTTTCTTTTACCTGGCTGTCGTATGCTTGTTGGATGAGAGTACAACAATTGAAATGATAATTGATGGAAGAATACTATTTATACATATTCTGTTATTTTTATCTTTTTCCAGAAAATGTTGTGGTAGTGGTTMAGTTTTCTTAAATAGGCTGAGATAGCTTGTACAMGGATTAGCACAGTTTTTTCTTTTTGAGGAAATTGAATGTTGTCAAAATGATCGGGCCAGGAAGCTTGGTTCTGATGGCAGTTACTCATTTCTAGAATTCTTAATGGGCATTGGATTATGTTTCATTAATTTGATGCTATTGAGTCTATCTGGTAGTTACTTATCTTAGAATGCATTATGGGGATTGGGTTTTGTTTGCTTCAACTACTGCATTTGTCAATTTCCTGTCAGAAATGTCGTTCCTTAGTTTGATGTTGATTGTTTTTGGCTGTATATCGCTTGTACAGAAGAAGAATAACTACAGCCATGGAAGGCGAAGGATGAACAGCCGAACTAGTATGGCGCAGCGTGAAGAGGTAATTAGGCGGACGGTGTATGTATCTGACATAGATCATCAGGTAAAATATCAATTCACCTATGTAAAATCTCATTATTTGGATATTTACATGTGTTCATCTCTTACATTTGCTTTTCATCCTRGTTCCATTGTAGGTCACTGAGGAGCAGCTTGCAGCCCTCTTTCTTAGTTGCGGACAGGTAAATGTGTTTCTATCTGGTCACACACTGTTTTCCAATATTTTGTACTCTTTGATTGTGCCAGGGGAACTGTATATTATTTTCTTTGTTTTTGGTGCAGGTTGTGGATTGCCGGGTTTGTGGTGACCCTAATTCTGTGCTTCGTTTTGCCTTCATTGAGTTCACTGATGAAGGTGCGTTGATGATGAAAGGTCACTTCAACCATTGCATTGAGTTTGGTCCATCTATTCTGTTGCTTACATTCTCTCTAATATGTTGTGCAGAAGGTGCAAGGAATGCTTTAAGTCTTGCAGGAACTATGCTTGGATATTATCCTGTAAGGGTGCTTCCTTCAAAAACTGCAATTGCTCCTGTGAATCCAACTTTCTTGCCCCGGGTGAGAAATGTTTCCATTTTGGTGAAGATGCTGATGCATTTTAGTAGATATGCTAATGGCATTACTGTATCGTTCTTGATTGATCTGTAGTCTGAAGATGAAAGGGAGATGTGCGCAAAAACTATTTATTGTACAAACATAGATAAGAAGGTAACTTTGGAACTTAATATCTTMGGCATGTGGTTAACAAGCATGCAATTGGACTCTACCTTTTGACACTTTTTTTATTTATTTTTATTTTTTATTCAGGTTACACAAGCAGATGTCAAACTTTTCTTTGAGTCTATCTGTGGAGAGGTTTGTAGCTGCACTTTTATAYCAAGTAATTGCTATTAACTATTGAATTCACGTGTTTAAGTCTTGGGATGCATGCTTTTCCACAGGTTCAGCGCTTGAGGTTGCTCGGTGATTATCATCATTCAACTCGGATAGCTTTTGTTGAATTTGTGATGGTATTGGCACGACCTTTTTATTTCATTTGCTTTTTAATGTGTTCCTGCACCATATAAGGTGTTACTTCCTAGTCTTTTCTAGACTGAATGTGATGGTAGCTGGTGCTTGCACCTATATGCATAATGCTATTTGCTGTTTTGGTTATGTGATCTCTAAGGATTTTGAAGTTTTTCTTCTCTCTCATTTGTTTGGATACTTGTGCTAAGCTTGCTTCAAGTTTGAATATACAAGTAGTAGCACTTATGTTTATGCAACAATTCAATAAATTTGTTGCAAAAGTTTTCCTCTTTGCAGCTTGATTGTGGAAAAAGACCACTATATATACTAGAATGCACGGAATACATTGTCATATATAATCTTTCGGAGATGCACTTCAACATTCTTCAAGGTTCATTGATAATTGGACTGCTTTTGGGATATGATTTTACATCACATAACATGCATGTTGTCAACCTGAGTAAAGATCCATTTATCCAGGTATAACATAGGTTACATAGAACTGGAAGATTCTGGTTCTTGTTTGCTTATCAACTAGCTATTGCCTTGGTAAAGATTACAATCTTAATACTCTCACTTGTCAGAGAAGACGTGATCGCTCTATATTTTATTTCTTTCTGTTGTCCATATGGTAACAATCAGCCCTTTGCTATTGTACGAATAAATTGATAGGTTCCTTTAATAGGTTATCTGTTACAGAACTTCAGCTCACTCTGAGAATTCAATTTTAGGGGGCTTAGTTGCCTCCACTTTGATCTCCATCTCTCTAGATCCTATTCTTTGTCTCTGCAAAGAGGTATCTAAGTTGCAGGATGTCACCATTAGTTGGTCTTCTCTAGTAGAAAAGAATTAATATATTCTAGGTGTCAAGGGGTTAGTCCTTTTAGCCTGTATTTTAGTTGGTAAAGAGTTCCTCTACAAATAAGAACAGATCTTGCATTTGATACTTGTTCCTTCCTCTTCTGATATACCAGAAAGGGGGAAAGAAGAGAATATCCTGATAGCAGCCCGGGAAGGTGGAGTTTTTTGAATTTCTTTACTATTTGTTGTTGTTGTATTTACACTAAAGCTTGAGATTATTGTATACCAGTGTGTTACCTTGTGAGCTCATGTATGTTTTTGAACCTCAGTCCAACCAGAATACACAAATAAAGTGAGAGAGAGAAAGTTCCACATTGAGCTACACTGGCAGTGTCTTTACTTTTCATACTTAGTTCTCATCTCCTGACTTAGCTGTGTCTTTGATTCATTATATAGTATAGCTGCAAATATGTGTAGCCCCTGAACCATTTCTAACAGGCAWGGCATATTTCTTACTAGGATCTTAACTTTGGCTGTAATAATTGGTTGTTTTCTTGAGCCCCAGATGTGTACCTCTTGAATGCCATGTGAAATCTTTCTTTTTAGCTTGTGTATTGTACATAAGCAGTATGCATGTATACTACTTACTCGTGATTCAGCCGGATCAATATGTATGGGAAACTTGATTGAACCGTTTCCTTCTTCCAAGCCCCCTCCTCTCTCTATGCTGACAGGAAAATGATCTTTGGATGTTGAAATTCTCCCAAAAAAAAAAAAAAAAATCAAACTTCTATGCTATTTAAAAATTTGCCCTTCATATTTCACGCATGTAATTTTTCATCCGCATAACATTTCTAACTAGTAGTCTTCCAAAGCAATCAGGCACTGCCTATCCTTGTTTTGTTTTTAAGGACTGATCTTGTGTTATATCTAATCAATGGAATAAGGATTTGAAGACATTATTTTTTGAGCTCACAGAATTAGCTTAAAATTCATTTGATTTTTTTGATACTGTATACTAATTGATCTTTGCATTGCTTGCTTTAGATTTTCTGTTTAACATTATTTTCCATCATATATGCCGAAGTGTTTTTGGAATGATTGTGTCATGATGGGCTTAAGTTCAAACAGCAAAATTAGTTGATCTGCATCCTCTTTTCTGTCTTTTGGAGACATTAGCATGAATTTTGTTATGGGTGTTCAAGCTAGCAAAGCTGTGTGTAAATGTTCCCTTCCTTGGTTCAATGCAGAGTGCAAAATGCTTCCAGCATTTTATTCAATTTAATGTGCAGTAATTGTGTGACTTTTACTTGTTCTATGAACTCTTCAAGTATGGCGTGATTGTTAGTCTTCAGTCTGCAAGCATGTAAATGTACATGTATTTATATATATGCAAMATCTGCAGATAGTAAAGATTAGTTGCATAATGTCTGTGAAGAACAAAATTATTATTATTTGTCGGCTGAAGGGGATATGATTACAATGTTAAAATGAGATTAGAAAGCTGATGAGTCAGTAATTTGTTTTCTTTATGAACTTCTCAGAAATTATTACCAGTTACTGTGTATGTCAGTTTTGCTAGTAGATATTCCTCTTCTTTGGCTCAGAAGGTTAATAGGCATTCTGGAAGACATGTTGGGACATTTTCTACCATTATGAAGAGTTATGCATAATTGCAAGTCAACACATTTTTGTGGTAGTTTTGGAAACTCTAATGGTTGTTCTTTTACTTGTGCAACATATTTTGTAGTTTGGTTGTGCTTCAACCTACAAGTTCAGCTCATTGGGGGAGCTAGCTTCTAAAGAATCCCTTTGGGTTCCTGTTAGGTGCCAGAGTAACTTTTTCATCTCCCTTCATTTCCCGTTGCTGTGTTGACATGAACTTTTGCTAGTATCCTATATTTTACTTGGATTATTTAGTAGTAATCCTAAAGCAATTTCTCATTCTTGTAAATTTGAAAAGTTCTATTTTTTATGGAATTCCTTGCCATGTTCCTTGTCCTAAATATGTCTTATGCCTAAATGGAATGTTCTATGGTTCAGGGGTTAACAATTATGACCGGGTTAGARTCCCATAAAATATATGTGAACATGAATGTAGCAACTCTATCATGTGAAAGATTATTTTTTCCATTTGATCTGATACTTATAATGCTTCTTGCTTTGAAACTTAGAAATGTTCTTGTGGACGGAGTTGGGTATGCTTTGGCTGTGAAATGAATTTTCTTCTTTTGCAGGCAGAGAGTGCAATTGCGGCTCTCAACTGCAGTGGTGCAGTCTTGGGATCGCTTCCAATAAGGTTTCTCTTCCACTATTTGTTCCTATTCTTGTTCMTATGTTTTGCATCACATTTGCTAAGATTCGTATGGTGCCTGTGCTTCATGCAGGGTAAGCCCATCGAAGACCCCTGTTAGACCCCGAGCTCCACGCCCATCAATGCACTGAAAGTCACTTGGCATTTCTTATAAGCTGATCTTTTGCTGATAATATATTATATATATATATATACATAGATACAGATACTGTTTTAAGTTACCTCCGGTACATTTATGTTCTAGTTTGTCCTCATTGCATCTGAGTCGGGTATGGTTCTCTGGAATCCACTGAGCATATTCATCATTGGCCTGCTTTTAGCTTTGTAGAGAGGGACAAAATTTTGAGGCTGGTGTTGGTTTAATGTATGTTGCACATGTTGAATCAGTACCTCAAAATTAGTACCAGTTTTTCGACTCTTACTGACATGATTAGCTATAATGAACTTGTTTCGCAAGTAGCTTTCTATTCTTGGATCCCGCTGTTGCTCTGTCTCCTTAACGTTTTGACGGAGGTAGATTGGATAAAATGTAAACGACAAGCTAACCTGGCTAATCATACTTCCCATTCGGGGGCTGCCGTTGGATGTGTTTTCCTAGTCCACTTCAGTTATCTAAGGACAAGATTGTTACCTAGTATAACCACTGTCAGATTAACGTCAGTAAACTCTGCTGAAGAACTGGGYAAAATGTGAAATTCTGTTTGCCATGTCTTTGTTTAAAGACGTGCTTGGGTTGCAACTGAAAACAGTTTGTGGTTGCTCGTCGGTTTTGACATTTCTTTTCTGAAACTAGAGGTTTATTCCTAATTCAGAATTTGCCTCGTTTACGGCTCTGACATTCGCCKGAGTGGCTATTGTGATACGCTCTTCCTTCTTCTCTTCCAGAGTTCGGTTGCCTTAAGGGGGCACTTTCACAATGAAATAGTAGTTCGGAAAATTTRCTGGATACTAGTTGGAAAGGTCGGGAAAGGCTAAGGTCTTGTTCTAAGAAGTTCGTACATCTTCTATACCTATAATCTGAGTAGTTAAGGATCACCTCTAGTTTAAGAAATTAAAAAAACATTTCAACCCTTATGAAATACAGACTTTCAACGTAAATTAGAGAAGAAAATTTTGACACATTCCTACTCCGAAACCTAAACTCCCAAACCTAATCAATATTATTATGATGTCAGCTGAACCTTTCAGCATAGCATCATCAGCCCACCGAAAACTTCAGTAGTCTATTTAATATATATGCAGTCAGCATCGGTGGGAGAAGGACAAATGACAGTGCGGTCAGAGAGCATTAAAAGTAATAGCTCTGTAGATGCTCCTCCATAAGGAGCCAATTCAGAACTATTTGGCCTCCCATTACTGCACCTATTCCTTTGGAATATGTTTATTGATCTCTTACCAAGATCACTACAAAGGTAACCTGAAAACCAAAAGCTTAAAAAGAGATTAAAGGAAAACCAATCTAGAATCTTGATACCAGAACACCCGATCTGACACAACATTATGAGGTCGTAGTATTAAATTCTGCCTCCCTTTTTCGAGCACTTCAAAATATCTATCTGTAGTGAGGATATTTTCTAGATGATCAGACCATTTGCAGGCCAACCCGTAAGGTAAAGCCACTTGTATTTCTGTCATAAAAACCAACATGCATATGAAAATCTCGAGCCAAGGGCTCAAGATAGTTTATATATGGGCTTCGTTTACAAAAAGAGCAAAAGACTGAGCAATTCAAATGCCCGACCTTCCCCTAACCGACCCTTCTTGCACGCTTGCGGAGAAATACTACTAATACTTCTACTACGTCTCTTGCTTTCTGTCCCTTGTCTGGCTTTCTGTACTTCTTCCTCTTCCTCATACCCTTTTTGGGCGATAGATACTACTATGCCGAAAATCCAGCAGCCATTTTTAATATTCTGATTCGTTGATTAATTCTAGCGAAGTTTAAACTCGGTAAACTTTTCAACTCTCATGCTCTGCTACTCTACTTCGTCCCGAGTTCTTCTGCTGCAGAATGGGCAACTGTTTAACTCTTCACAAATCCCACTGTAGAGGTTCTGCTGCAGGTGAGCAACAGAAGGCCGTTCTGCAGGTTGTCAAAATGGATGGGAAGATTTTGGAGTTTGTAGCACCAATTCTTGTGAAGGATTTACTAGTAAACTTCCCGAGTTTGGGTGTTGGACTGTCAACCAGCACTCCCCAGTGCCTTCCTTTAAGTTATGAATTGAAGTTGGGGGATATATACTTCCTTTTTCCTCTGATAATGTATCCAGCAACTGCTGATCATCAAGCTGCAGAAAAGGTCTCCCCGGTGGTTCACAAAGAAGAGTCCAGTCTTACTAAGACGATCAAAGTGGTCATAACCAAGAAACAACTGGAGGACTTAATATCCAAGAAGATATCTATCGATGCTGTTGTATCAGAAATGAAGAGCAGTGCAACATGTTCTGCTGATTCTCCGAGAACCAAAGGTTGGAAACCGGGGCTCGAATCCATTCCTGAGGCAAACGAGTTTGGTTTCTCATACAAACAGAAAGGAACTAGCAGTTTGCTTTTATCAATGTAACTAGTAGTTTGCAGTTGCCAGAAATATAGCCTATAGTATAATGCAATACTAATAGTACAATCTGTCATGAATAGGATAAAGAAAGAAAACAAAAATGCAGTGTAACCACGACAAATCGATCACGTCTGGTATTCCTAACACGATCAATTTCATCTGTTTGCAAAGGTTAGAATGATCCATTTCGGTGCTTTCCTCAGTTCTATAAGTTTCGATTCGATAACGTGCATGAACAGGTATTTCCCCGTTTCTCCGGTACTGTTCCTCGATATTGTAGCTTAGTTGGCTACTCGATCACCAGGATTTTTTTTTTTTTCTTTCTATTTTTATCTCTTAACACTGGTAGGAAGGGAAAATTCGATAAAAGTACAGTGTTACTCCGTTAGAGCCGAATGATATCGAATTTTGTTAAATCTCTAAATTACTTATATACCAAGTTCGATCTTATTTCTATCACTCCATTGGAGCTGAATGACATCTGGTACTTTCTTTACTTATGAAGGTGACATATTAAGAAGTACAAACATACAGATAGCTAAGAGTAGAGTAGCAAAGCCATTTTGTGTGCATTTAAGAGTTTGATAATTTCCTACTTTATAATAACTCAATCTCTTATATTTTTCATTACTTAAACGATTACGATTTTTATCATAATCCTCACTTAGGAATGRGGGTTCTAAGTTAAATTCTTATATTATCTTTATTTATTTTTTTATTATCTCTAATAACATATTTGATACATCAAATAAGATTAAATAACCTTTTCACTTAGAACGAGTCAGGATAATCTTTTCGATAGGAAATTTGGAAGGAAAATCATAATGAAATAATAATTTATTGTTCGGATTTTGTAGAACTTGTTTTCAATATCAAAATGAGATAATAAATGCGTACTAAATGATTTTGCTTGATTATGACTTATTTCTGATTTATTTTTAATAATATATAAGCAATTAATAGAAATCTTATCTAATAAAATATATCCATACTAACCATTTAAGCATTACTTTTGCACTTTATGAACAGTCTTAATTCAAAAAATAAACATAGTTAAGACATAATTTATAATAATAACTTTCTTACTAAAATAATAAATTTGTGGGACAATATTAAATATAATGAAATAACCTATACAAAGAAAATTGGAGTACACTATTTCTTGAAAATAGAAAAAGAAAAGAATGAAAGAGATAATTGCAAAGATAATAATAGTTATGATTTTTCCCTATACGTCTCATGCGTGACTGGCCATCTCTGGGACTGTGAAAGGCCTGGAAGGTACTGCCGACAGACAAAAATATCAGGAGCATGCTTTCTTTTTTCTCTTCTTCGGAAAAGATCGWAGATTTTCAACCACAGCAACTGCAACCATCGCTGTCGAAGTTTTCCAGAGTTGGAGACCCATCTCTTTGCGAACCCAGAGCTCAATTTTGTACTTCCATTTGCCTTGCGGTCTTGAAAAAGCACTGAGCAAGCATTTGCAATTTAACTCTGTCCGAGGTAAAGCAAAGACGCGGAAGCCATGCGTATCAACCCTTCATCCTCTAATTTGGGACATGACTTTGCCAATCTGAGGTCGTCTATGCTCTGTTCCAGCTGGAGGATTATGTGGAGACAACCATTGAAGAGATTTTCTATTTCAGTAGTGTCCCTTGTGCCCATAACGCTTGTGAGACCACACAGGTTTGCTTTCTTTCTCATACCAAAATTCATGGTGTCGACAGATTTAAGTTAGGTTTTAACGGTTTTATCAAATTAAATCCGAGGCATGAATTTCGTTTGAAGTACCACTCATTTTCTTTGAATTGTGGTTCGTGGTTGGTGCCAAAGGTAGATTATAGTCAGATACTGCGTTCTGGTCTCGTAGCCCATGTGATGATTTGAAGTTGTGAGCGGAATGTTGGCTGAGGGGGTACAGCCTATTTGTTATTGCTAAAACTTCACCTGCATTTTTAGAAAGTTAGCTGATTCTTTTTTCCTTTTAAATTGGTTTTGTCAAAGATCTTGTCTTTCTTGTTCGTTTTCTGAAAGATATCATTTCGACTGATCGAATGGATAACATGTTGTAAGTTCTATTTATATAAGTTAAATAATGAAATTTGAAGAGCAAAATGCATTTCCTGAGAGTTGTTATTTAAACTAGAACGTTTGAACCATTGACTTTGAGGTGGGAATAAACGACCTGGTCAAAGATTTTCTTCTTCTAAATTTGAATGGCGATGAAGTTCTTGTTCTTTTAAAACGTCAGAAACAAGTAGGGTCTAGGTCAGAAAGAGGAAATATTTGTAAAACACAGAAGAATTTCTTTTCAGTCATGAAGGAAGAGGAGTGGGATAATGTTAGTAGTGTAATATAACTCATGCTTTGGTTTCTGATACATATACCTTAGCAGGACTCAGCTTATAGCATCTCGAAGGCTTTTCATTTGCCGGGCAAAATATAGTGAGTATTGAATTTATGAGCTATTGCATCATTTTTTTTAAGGTTGTCCAATGTAAAGGTGCAATTGGCATATAAATGTATCTAATGATTTATTTTTATGAACAGAAGAATCAGGAATAGATGGTTCTTTCAATCTAAGGGTGGTCTCTCCGACCCTGTTAGCTGCAGAAAAAGAAGAAGCCAAAGCTGTACTCACCTTGTTTCTGAAAAAACAAGGGTTAAGCAATTCACTTGCAGCTAGAACAATCAACAAGTCTGATGCTTTTATTGATCACCTGCTCTCAAGACTTCATTCTGTTCACAAGTCCCGCTACCTAGTAGGTTCGATCCTCATATTTTTCATATTTAGAGAACTCTTAAATTAATATATGTTGTTCCACTAAATGCCAGTGAGATTTGGATTTACTTTGAAATGTAGGGCGAGAGCTTACAACTCTTGAGATTAGGGATGCCCTTATTCCATACCTTGAGACCCTCCTTGAGGAGTATGGAGGAGTTCTTGTAGACGTGGTAGAAAGCTTTCCAGAGCCACCTGTTAAAGAGAAACTGGAAGAAATTTCTGAGAAGCCTCCTGGCAAAGAAAGTTCAGATAGTTCAGATACACTAATTTCTCCCACCAATACAATTCTCGACTCCAAGAGGTTGAGAGCCTTGGCACGGGTCGGTGAGATTAGTCCAGCAGGGAAACTTCCTGCACATGTTACTTACCTCGTTGAGCTTGGAATGGAACTCCAGGTGATCAGGGAAGTGATACGCAAATTCCCAGCTTTTGCCTACTACAGTTTGGACGGGAAAATTAAACCAGTGGTTGAGTTTCTTCTTGAACTTGGTGTATCGAAATCAGATATTCCAACTATCCTTAGCAAAAGACCTCAACTTTGTGGGATTAGTCTTTCTGAAAATCTCATTCCTACAATGACATTTTTGGAGAACCTGGGAGTAGATAAAAAACAATGGGCTAAAGTTATATACCGCTTTCCAGCACTTCTTACTTACAGCCGACAGAAACTGACTGGAACAGTTGATTTTCTTTATGAAATGGGTCTCTCTGCAGAGAATGTTGGTAAGGTTCTGACAAGGTGTCCTAATATTATCAGTTACAGTGTAGAGGATAAGCTACGACCTACAGCTGAGTACTTCAGTTCTTTGGGGGTTGATGTTGCACTTCTTCTACAACGATCACCTCAAACATTTGGACTTAGCATTGAAGCCAATTTGAAGCCTGTGACTGAGTTCTTTCTAAAAAAGGGTTTTAGCATTGGCGATGTTAGGACCATGATTTCCAGATACGGGGCTCTGTATACATTCAGCTTGGCAGAGAACCTGATTCCCAAGTGGGAGTTCTTTCTAACAATGGGTTATCCAAAATCAGAGCTAGTTAAGTTTCCTCAGTATTTTGGTTACAGTCTAGAAGATAGAATCAAACCTAGGTATGCGATCGTGGAGGAGAATGGAGTAAGGTTACTGCTGAATCAAGTGCTCTCTCTCTCGGAGCTGGACTTTGACAAAGCTTTGAGGAGGAAAATGAAGAAAAAGCTTGACAACTCTCAATGATGAGATACAATTCCTTTTTGAAGATCAGATTCAACAGTGGATATATATAATCTATTTGTTCATAATGGCAATTCAGTGCAGCTGTTTATCTCCAGAGTTTCAGTTTTTCCATGATGTTCTAACAAAGTTAAGATCAGTCAGATGTTAGTCATCATGTATACTTCTACATATGTAGGGCATGGGAAGGATGATTTTGGGGTACAGTTGCACAGGGTTGAAGAAAGAAGATGATGTACCATGATCAGCTAAGTATTCTTAACCAATATCTTCCTGGACTCTTACTTTTGGTTTCTATAGGGGTTCTTTTTCTTTCTTCTATATTACGTGGCATTCAAGGCTGAATTAGGAATTTAGCGACTAGATATAACTTTGCAAKTGCTCCGTATTTTTAGATCGCACTCCAGTTTGGGAACAGCATGTTGGTTTCTGTGTGGAGTTGATGTGTAAAATTTTGGTGTTTCCATTTTCTGCAGAGATTATTTGGACGTTTAAAGCATACATCTTGGTCAAAGTGATAACTGCTTCACAAAATCTGGAGCCTCCAATACCTAGCTGTTCCTTTTCTTTGCTGATTGTATTGCATTAAGGCATGAAATACTCTTATTCTATATAATCCAGAGTATGATATTTGCATTTCATTTCCTCAAAAAGGCAATTAAGGTCAGTGAGACATTACAGTTGACTAGGATGCTGGTTAGTGAATAATCGAGAACAAAGTCCACGTGGTAATGATGCCTTTATCAGCCAGTGGTTAAAAAATGACCAAGGATGACCCCGCCCTGAAAGTATTGAGGTCTCAGGCAACTGCCTTTATCAGGTCTCAGTTTGTGTGTAGGTTAGTCTTACTGTTAGTGAAAAATATTAGCAATAATATAATGGCGTCTATCCTACTGAATATGGATTTTTACTGCTTGTTATGGCAAGGGAAACAAAATGAAAGGGAGGACAAGAACTCCATCTGTTTCTGTTATCCTTGAGCTGCTGAAAAGGAAAAGTCTTCAAATGTGAGGAGAGCATCATGGAAATGAAAAAATCACTAACTGCCAGGAGAAATAGAGGTGAGGACTTTGATGTAAAATGACTTTCTGCACTTGTATCGTTACCATAACTAATTGTTCTAGTTAAAGAAAAGTAAGTGTTCCAAGTCTTTCTATGCAACTAATATCTGTTAAGTTTGAGACAAATCCCAAAGTTACTTACAGTTTCCAAGTTATTGAAGTTTTTGGCTCCTGGTTTCTTGATTTTGAAGGCTTATGTCTTCTGTCTTCTTGATTAAGAACTCAAACGTTTATGTAGAGCATTTAGCTGATGATACATCTTGTTGAAGATTATTGATAGTCAAGTAATGACAATTGTGTCAGGATGCTCAACGAATGGTTCACTTGTTCATAAAATTCACTCATCTGTGAGACAAATGGTAAGCGTCACGTCCTTTGCTTTGGTTTTGACTGGATTCTTTGTCTGCTGTGTAATTTTCTGCACTCCTTATGTTCAAAGGAGTAAAGATTTGTCGATAGCAGCATTTTTTCCCCTTTAGGCTATCGGAATATCTGACTTCATATTCCTAAACAAAGACGAATCAGCCCATGGAGGGAGCAAAAAGCCAACAGACCACAGCCAATGTGGTTTATGCATGCTAGCTTTCAAATGGAACCGCGCCAACATTTGGAACTCGAAATCCTAGTTGTAAGTCTGAAATCCCATTGTTAACGGTAGAAAATGTGCTTGTAAAATAKAGATCTCATTGTGTTACTTATGACAATAACAGCATTATGAAATCACAATTACACATTTTACTGGGAAATTTAGCACGCATAAAAACTTCAGTTGATCTCTACATCAACGACCTTGCGCACAAGCTTTTTCTTGGGAATGGAAATGTAAAGAACACCATTCTTGAGCTCTGCTTTGATATTATCCTTCTCGCAGTTCTCTGGGAGCTGCAGACGTGTGTCATAGGAGCTGTAACTCCGGCCTGACCACGAATCATCTTTGTCCTCTTCCATTTTCTGCTCGCCTCTAATGACTAGTATATCATCTTCCAAGGAGACTTTGACATCTTCCTTGGAGAGACCGGGCATGTCAAACCGCATTTTGATTTCGTGCTCATCATCATGTATGTCCCACGGGGCACGCACTTCCCCTGTGCTCCGGTTCCGCGATGGGAATGTCATTCCATCATCAAATAACCGGTCCATGACGTCCAGCATCTGGCGCATTGTCCTCATCGGAGACAGGGGATCCAACAGACCTGCAACACCAATTCATTAGGTTCTCGAATCGATCAGGTAAGGATTAGAAATTTACAGACTTACAGTACTAAGTGGGAATCATGCATCGACTTACCGAAAGGGGAGACGTCAAGGGCGGCTAACCTACGAGGCCTCCGTTCAATAGAGGTTCCCTGGTTGTTGCCTTGGTTACTAACATGTTGCACGTCGACCGATGTTTCTTTATTGTCACCGGTGGCTTGAGCTCGCACGGAAGACAATCTTGATGACCTCTTTGCTTTACTCGCCGCTGGAAATGATACAGAACTTGGTACCGCACCTGGTTTGCTTGGAGAATTGAGACCATTGTTTGATGCAACTGGAGAAGCACAACATGCTAAAAACTTGGTTGCCATCGGAAGATAGCAAGAACATACAAAGATACACGCAACACAGTTCAAGCGGCAGTAAATGGTAAGGAAGCTCCAGTCTGTGTGAACACCAGGACCTTGAGTAACCATTTATAGGCTGGAAGGGAGAAGGCCGTCGAGGATTCTTGAATGTTTGAGATAGACAAGAAAACTCTGGATGCATGTATAATATGCCTATCTTGTCAGATATCAGCCATTTCCCTCAAGAGTCGCTGTTATGTTCTCCCGTTTTCGCGAATGATCTGTGCATTCTTATTTACGCAGAGGGGCTCTATTCCTCATTTTATTATGTTGTCGACCCCTCGATTTTTTTGTTTTTTCCGTTCTAATTAGGTCCTCCTTGTTCGCCTTTTTGTCTCCCTCTTCATATACTTATTCAGCGGATGACGTGAACATATCAACCATGATAGACAGGAAAAAGTTACGAAAAGCAACGGTCAACCGAAATTTCAAAGCTTCAAAGTTAGCTCAAGAAAGCCTAAAACGTAGCTATGCTGCAATTGCTTACTCGGCCGTTCATGATAACCAAGACGCTGGATTCGGCAAGCTGGATCAACAACAAAATCAAGAGGCACAGAGAGAGTGCTCCCTGGATCAATAGAACTCGAGCACTGCCCCTGTTCTTTGCATGCTCAAAGGTCTCGCATTGGGCATGACAAGCCTCCAATCATGCCCAAGAAGATATGTATGTGGGTTTAAGAACGCTTCCCTTCTTTCCAGAGAGGCCATCAAGCATCACTAGCACTATCCTTGGTTTCTCAGCCTTATGCCCTTACATCACCTCATAACACGTGATGAAGAATTCTTTTACTTGTTTTTACAGAACAAAAAGAAAAAGCTATTCAGTCCATGATGCTTCTTTCACAGCTTTCAGGATTATCGAGAAGTGAACATCTTTCATGTTTGTCTCAAACTGTCTGACGCCAGAAACGCTACGTACTTTGGATGCTTTGCATGCCAGAATTATTAAAGTTATTCTACTGTGGAAAATCTGTACCAATGTATGAGGGTTTCCTGTGCTCTTTCACATGCTGCTGTATCTGTTCCTCTCATTTTACGTGTATATATCGTAGTAGTAATGCGGCTAAAATCTTGAAGGCCAACAAATATCTATAGCTTCTATTCTTCTGGCAGAGCAAAATCACAACACCTACCTGAGATCGAGATATTCCGGACCAAGTCTTAATGGGGAAGATTGGAGGTACCTCCTGGTTACATGTAGTGAAGAAGGCGTTCAGATCTCCTGCCAAAGAAAACAATGAGAAGAAGAGCAGCAAAAGAAGGGAAGTACAAGAGCAAGAAGAAGAAGAAAAGGTAAAACATCTGGCATAATCTTAGCATGAATATATGAATACATACGAATCAATGGACAACATAAGAATTTGTTTTTGCAGAAAAGGGGAAAAAGGAGATGGATTTTCAGAAAGCCAACGTCGCATGAAACAACAGCACAAGACAATGAAGGGAAAGACATGACATCTACCTTAAATGCATCAATATATGCGTTCGATGAAAGCCCTTTAAACCGTCCTTCTCTAGATTATGCCAAGTCTGAGCAACAACGAGCAATAGCAGTGGCCATGGCAACCACAGCAGCTGCTGAAGCAGCTGTAGCAACGGCCCGAGCAGCTGCAGAAATCATTCGGCTTACAAGGCCTCCTATTTCAGTCCAAGAACAGCATTCCGCTACTCTAATTCAAACTGCCTTCAGGGGTTACTTGGTAATAAAGCAATTTGCACATCGTTCTCTAGTTTCGGAAACATAAAAATTGACACTGAGAGTAAAGAGATATAGTTTAAATATGTCATGCTCTTCAGGCAAGGCGAGCTCTTCGGGCCCTCAAGGGACTAGTAAAGCTACAAGCCTTAGTAAGAGGCCACAATGTCCGGAAGCAAGCAAAGATGACTCTCCAGTACATGCAAGCTCTGATGCGAGTGCAAGATAGAGTATTGAATCAACGTAAGAGGCTGTCATACAGGTGAGGTTTAGTTTCTGTCTCTAAAAGTGCTAACAGCATAAGAGAACCTAAGGCCGCTTCCAAGAAATTTACCGTGAGTGTTGAAGCATTGAAAATTAAAGTTCTTGTGCATCACTTGCTTCCAAATTTTTGCTTTACTAACTCTGTATGCAGTCTAGATATGAAGAAACCTCAGATGATGATGATGACAATCAGTATACACTGAAGGAGATCCATGGCCTGTTGCGAAAAACAAAAGAAGCTGCTTCAGAACGTGGAATTTCTCTTGCTCATTCATTCTCTCAACAGGTTCGAATTTCTCTTCTTTGTTCTCCTTTTTCAACTACGAGTCTACCAGTTGGTTCTAAAATTCCTACACCTATTCCGAAAAATTAGATGTGGAGATCTGGCAAAGATCAAATTTCAGTCAACGATAGAGAGTACAAAGAAATTTCCAGATGTTTGGAAAGGAAACAAACTAAGCAAAGAGAGGAAATCCACAGGAGCTCGTGTGATGAAAGGGATAGTGTAAAGATTGTTGAAATTGATAGAATCCAATCTTCCACTTCCTCGACCAATTATTCCTGTGGAACACATGCTCACAACTACCAGGACCAACATAGAAGAATTCCTTCAGTCACCGCTTCATCTCCTCAGCATAGATTACACCAAAGCCTCTCTGTCCAATCACCTGTCATGCCATCGCCAGGTAGAACGAAACCTGTCCAAATGTATTCAGCTAGCCCGCGTTTCTTAGGCGAAGAGCAGAAGTATTCAGCAGCTCAGACTCCAGCTCGCTACACCTACTACCGAAGAGTAGATGAATGTAGGAATCATGTTCCTGCACCTCAGCCAAAGTATATGGCAGCCACCGCATCAGCAAATGCTCGAGCACGGTCACTGAGTGCACCGAGACTGAGGCCTTTGACTCCTGAGATAGAAAGAAAGGTATCAGAGAAGAAACATCTTTCTTTTGCAGATCCAGACCCATACAATGACACAGGCGCCTATAGTCTTGGCAGTTTGCACAGCATATTAAGGAATTCTAGCTGTAAATGACTGATAGCCATGTTCAATATCCGAATAAAATTTTCTCCTTCATACCAATGTTCAATTACAAATGTGTTCTGCATCCATAACTAGTGTAGATATAACCAAATACAAAAGAGCTTGTTCAAAAAGAAGTTCACCATGAGTCTTGTTGCGGCATGCTGTTTCACATAGTTAAGGTCTTTTGTTAGTTTTCTCTCGAAGTTCTTAAAGGCTCATATTTTATATTCAATATTTGGCATATATTTTACTTAAAAGGTTCTAACTGTTCATGTTCTTTATGATCTGGAATCAGGAAAATAATATGATGAAGGATTATGAAAATCCAGTTCCTCATGAAGTATGTAACAGTAAGATGAACCTTTTAACTATAGGCATCCGTCACATTCACAAGTCAAGAACTTTTAAGGTCTTTGTCATGAGTAAAACAATAACTATGAGTCAAGTGATCAAGCATTTCATCGAACGCATAGGAGTCAATTTGACATATCGGCTTTAAGCTCCGAATGAGGATATATCATCCCAGTTATTCGCGCCAAATTGGAAAAGCTAGATCCGATTGACCAGGTGGAGAAGGTACAGACTTTTTACCCGGCCACACCAAATGTCAAGCACACACAGTAGCGAAGAGAATGGCGACGGAATGAAGAAGGAGCAGCCAATCCTTGGGCCCAACCCATTTTAGTCAACCACAAATCTGACCATCTCGGCCTTAGTATTTGGGCCCATATATTCCTGATATATTTTCAAATGTGAATTTACGAAAATACTACAAATTTGTTTAGATGTATTTACTTTATCTTGGACAGGAGAGTATTTCACATCTACTTTTCAGTTTCACTCTTTATGAATTATTACACCTATTTTATAATACAAGTCATTGTTCGAACGAGAAATTAAATTTATATAAATAATATAAATCATTCCCCACATAAAAATTAATTTTCATATTGTCTTTATCACTTCATTTTGGTTAATCTTGAAATCAATTTCCAAAAATTATCATTCAAATAAAAATCAAATCTTTTATTTATTTCAAGATCCATAATGGAATTTGATTTTGATCCAAAAATGAAAAGATGATATTGGACTCATGATTAATGTTTACGTAAAAGAGATTAAAAGAAGTTCTTTTTAAATTTAAATGAATATTTTTAGTCCCCTAAAATCAAATGAACAGATTTTCATTTTAGCAAGTCAGCCTTAAAAAAGAAAAAGAGAAAGGACAACCTTCCAACGTGCCGAAATATTACAGGCATCGACAATGAGAACTGTTGGTGGACTCGAACCGGTCAAATACAGAAAGACGAAATGCAACTTCGATTAATGACCAAACTTAAGCCAGTGCTTGCGTCCGATGCAGAAAACACAGACGGCTCCTTGGTCTTATCCTTTTGAGTAAGTGCTGTAGCTCTTCAGGGGTCCGGAGAGGGGAAACGTATCTTCCAGCAGACATGGCTCTAGGACCCCATTCGGCAGCCAAAGTTGGAAAAGATTTTGGGTCCAGCTTCACAAAATCTCTGGTGGACATATTGAAGTGTCGGGTAGAGAATTTTGACTAACTCTAGAAAAGATAAGCCATTAAGAAGCAATGCAGAGCTAGATATTTCCCCGACAAGATGGAGACCCAGGAGGACCCCTCGGCAGTCGTCCTTCTGGTTTCTACTTATTAACGACTGCTTGGCAACATTAAGCGCTGCATTAATGTTTGATAATCCACAATTCCACTTAAAGAAGTCATTCATAAGTCAATTATATGGGAGTTTTTCTTGGCCCCAAGAACAACCGATGACCGCTGAACTATGAATATAATTAAATGAGCCCTGTAGATCGCTCTTGCTACTACACGAAAATTTTAAAGAAATCAATGGGAATCACCGACATGTTGGAAAAAGGTCACAAACAAGARGTCTTTTTAGCCTCACTAACCCAGGGAGGTTAAAAAATGAACCAACTAAAACAAACGAATTATGGAATAACTGTGACAACTCGGGATAATAAAACAGACGGGTTGCGGSGTCTAATTAATTCAACCACTGGAATGCAACTACCTCCGGGGGAGCAGCTGAAACGGCAATGGTTGGGCTGTTGCAGACGCTGCCATCCGATTGAGAAAACAATGCTCTTTGAAGAACCCCGGATGGTGATGAAACAGCTGTTGCAGGAGGACTAAACGAATCGCCATTATTTGCATAAGGAGAGGCTGGATTTGAGCCAATAGCCATGTTGTTGGGTTGTAAAACCTCAGCTAATGGTCCACCTGAAGAAAACGGAAGCCAAGAACGAGGGTAACCGTTGGGCTCGCGGTGGTCGGAAGCTGCAGCTTGAGGATGCACTACGTCAGTCAGACCCATTTCCTCGTCAAGCACATTTCCTGCTGCCATAGCAATTGACAGATTCAGTGATGAAGGCGAGAGGTTCCCTCGTGATGATGAAATCGAGGGCTCATTGTTAATTGTCTCAAGATTCCCATTTGACCATGCATCAATATATCCCCTAGAAATAGGATAATCGTCCATTTGAGGCTGCTTGAGGGAAATTAAATCCGAGTTAAGAAATAGATGACAGTTGTCATCGCMGCTGCGAATATCTTCTTGGGGAATATCTGTGTAAGAAAACAAGTTTAATGGCTCTTCCGCAAAATCATGGTGCAGAATAGAGGCATTGGTGGTATAAATCGAGTGCCTCTCAGCAGGCAATCCTCTTTTAGTTTCCATCAAATGCAACCATTGCTGCTCAACCCCGTTTGCTGACACCATTTCACCATCCATCATCCAGCCTAAAACCCTTCAACATCAAAACTACAAATCAGCAATATAAACAAGATGCATTTACCTAAAGTCAGCACAGGCAGCCAAGAATCAACCTGTTGGGCTCCTTGTAAGGAGATTTAGAGATATTTTGAGCAGCTGCACGTGCATCACCGAGAACTAGAGGGTCCTTAGGCTGACCAGCAGTTCCGAGAAATAATGGAGAGAAACTGTCGCAGGCTTGACCTGTGGGGTCATGAAGCGCTGCTGGGTTTGTTTGAAGTGGAGTCTGATTAAGGCGGGTCTTCTTGTTATTGTTAGTAGCGACAGATGGATGAACTTCCACAGGCTTTCTTGAACGGGGACGGCCTCTGTGCATGTGGCGCTCGCAGTATTTCTGGTGGGGCGCCACATCTCTCGAGCATCTCCATTTCTTGCCATCCGTTCTTTTGCATCTTCCGGGCTCTGGATCTCTATTGGGATATCTTAAGCTATATAGAGAAGTGGAACCATTCCGCACTGCCCACAAAACATTACACAAAAGAAGCTGCAATCTTCAGGATAAAAGCTAAGGAAAAACACAACAATAGTCTTGTATTATACTGCAGCCCGCCCCAGAAAAAAATACATAAAGAGATATTGGAAATCCACATGAAACCCAGAATAAGAAAGATATAGCTTAGGAAAATCACTTGGACCAGTTGGATCTGAAAAATTTCTGCTATTAACAGGTATCAGGAGATCAGGAGGCACGGGTAAAGACGCCACCATGTACTTGTAGATCATAGCTTGTCTCTCAAGCTCCTTCCATTGAGCAGCTGTAAAAGGAAATCCCAGAGCTGCGGCCATCCCTCCTCCTTAAAACAGAAAACCCAGGGAAACATGTTTCAGAGTCCTTGATTCCGAGTTTTCTCATCTTTCTTTGTCCATGGCACAGAGAAAGAGAAAGAAAGAGAGAGCAATTACACCAAAGGAAAACAGGGARAATAAAAAGTGAGAGAAATACCTGGGGATTTGAAGGCGGTGGTGTAGGTATGAGAAATGTCAAAAGGCTGCAAAGTCCTTACAGTAACAGCTGAGCCACCGCCACAAGTATTCGTAGTAGTATCAGAAACATCATCACGGAAAATATTGCTAATAGTAGTCCTAGGACTAGGAGGACGAGGAGGAAAGCTCAAGCTACCCCTCCTCCTCCCTCCAACCTCGTTAGCTCCGCTGTCATCTAGAGTGGGACCACCAGCATCATCACCACCYTTAGTTGATAATAATGAACGGCGAGGATCGTCATCATGACTCGTAACTTTGTCGGGTGGGTATGAATCATCAGTACTACTTGGCGACTCCATCAGTGTCTTCTCTTCCTTGTCCAGACGGCTGGAAGCTATGGTTTCGCCGTTTTCCATACTAGTAATATCCTAAACTAGATCCTGGACTTATCCAATCCTAAAACCCAAWAACGGAAAAGCACTTAAAAAAGGAAAACACAAAAACTGGAGTCCTCTGTACCTTCAAGAATCAAATTAAAGCTCTGTTGCTGGAAATTTCTATAGAAGGGTCTGTTTCGGTGTCTGTGAACAATAATGGAATAGTAGTATGTGAAGGTATGGGTTTGATGTTGTGGGGGATTTTGGAATTTAATAATGGTTTGCCGCCATTCTCGGCCTTTGCTTTGCTCCCATGCTTCCAACATCCGCACCGTTGTAGAGACATCACAGTTAAAGCATCTCTCTCTCATAATTTGCCATATCTATCGTTTTCTGCATCATAAAGCTTGACCACCGTACCCGAACCACTGCTTTTTACACCCATTTTTATTCTAATCTAATGAATCTTCAACCAACTTAAACTTAAAGTTTAGCAATCTAGTACCAAGGGTCGTAAACCATTTCCCCATAAACATACTACTTTCTCTTTCACATTTTCTTTTAATAGACGCCTCATGTTTTTTGGGGCGTGATAGGAACTTGGTTTAGGCAAGCACTAAGTAAGGCACATGAATGATCTTATCAAATCTGCAACAGAATTGGAACGTCCAATAGAGCTTTAGTTTGCATTAAAGGCGATTGCACTTGGATGTGACACAACAGAGGATTGTGGGCCTCTGAGATGACAAAGTGATGAACCCAGAAATGCACTCATTATTATTATTTACTATTATAATATGCAGAAACCCAATTTCTTTTGGACTTTGCAAATTGCAGGGCGTATAAGAAGATAAGGGAAGGAGGAGGGGGTGCCCTTCTCCTTCCTATTATTGGTGGAAGAAAACGGTATTTACCCTTCTACATTCATTGCTAGGTTCATAGTACCTGCCTTTCTCATACTTGTAAGGTGAATCGATAGGGATGATTAAAATGTTCTTAATTTCTATAATTTTATATTGGTTTCATTGATTTTGTTGGTTTATATAAACAATGTGATAATTCATAGATGACGAGATGCATTCTTGACTTTTTTAATGAATTTTCTCGCATAAGTACATCTTGAAGATATTCAATTCTTTTTTTAAAAAAAAGTCTAATATCTTATTTTCATATATTAAAAATGTTGCGTCTTTTAACATATTTTTAATYTATTTTAATATTAAATGAATAATAATTCGTCATTATATATTTAAAAATTACTTATTTTTTGCTTGAAAGAATAATTTTATATTAATTGAGAATATATTGAAAAATTTAAAGTAAATTGAAAATACGACAATCTCTAATACGAAAAAAAATCACTTTTTTTCTGAATATGAGGTGTTTTTGGTGTCAATTATTAAGGAGAAAGGATTAAAAAGCATAATAGTAAAAAGATAAGAGTGAGGTGAAGGCAGAGAGATGCGAGTAGTAGAAAGGGATAGGCATCGCAGGCACATGGAGAGATGCATGGAAAAGACAAGGAGGGCCATTCCAACCATTTGCTTCCTTTTCATCTCATTTGTTAAAATATAATGGAATCCTCACTTTCACTTTCCTCCTCCTCCAGCCCTGCCAGGACCATTTGTATTTCTTCATCTCTGAACAACCACCATGGCTGCAGAGATACAAACAAACGAGCAAACAGTGATCTTTAGTTTCATTACTATAATGTAACGTAATAGTGGTAGTTAGTCGGCGGATTAATAARAAATGGACACCGAGAAGAAAAGTGTGGCAGAAGTGTTGTCTCCGAGTAAGCAGCAGGAAATTAAAGAGCCATCTGGGGTGGATAATGGATGGGCCACTGTGATTCTGGGTGTCCTGTAATCCCAAAGCTACCACCGCCAAGGAGACCACCCACCATTTCTCCTTAGAATTTTACGACATTATTTTCCTTTCTTTTCTTTCTTCCTTTAGATTTTAGTATTGTGAAAGGAAAAGAAGTCAAATACTATTCCACTAGACCTTGGTGCTCATRGCACCTCATAGGACCATGTGGTATTGCCATGTCCACCATATCTCTTCGGTCCCACAATAGAACCTTCTCTTTTTGAATTTATGAAAATAATGTTAATTTGTCGACTGAATGGACAGTACTAGCTCGATTGTTATTTTTCCAGGGGATTTGTATTTTGAAAGCTGCAGAAATTGGCAGGGAGGCCTTTCAGGCTTTTAGAAAGTAGTGTAGAGATCATGTAAATCTTAGTAGGCCTCGGAGAGTCGGCGTAAGTTGGACCTCTGTGAGCATTCACACTCTCTGTTTCTTGGGTCGAAAAAGACGTCTTTCTGGGAGAGAAGGCCCATGGTGTAGACAGATTATATCCAAGGATCTTGCTGTAGCCCAGAAACAAATCTCGTCAGCTATTCATGTGCCTAACCCAAAGCCCAGAAATCTTAAGACTGCCAGCTTTGTAGCAGATTTCAAGTCCTTCGAGAACTTGAATGCACTTCCTCTATCAAAGTTGAGTAGCTCACCTTGTGATCAAACTTCACAGTTCCCTTTTGAGAGATACCTATACTCAATGGCAATCACGCAAGTATTGCTCGTGGCATAGTAATGAAGTCAGGGAACCGAATAGTTGCAAATGGCTCTACAGTCCAGTTCTTGGAGTTTAATATTGCAATGCAACCCATGAAATAAATCCTSCCCTAAAAGGAATAGATAGAAGACTGGAATACTGTTAGTGTTTGATGCTGTTCCATCAGACACATTGGAGYACGGAAATAAAATAGCCAACCGGTGGACATATCAGCAACTGGGGAATTATATACTCCATCAACTTGGGAGGAGGGGAGCCTAGACCTCCAAAGTCATTAACAGCTGAAAGACACTCCCATCTGTGTGTTACCTTCCATTTCCAAACTTAAAAGTCCATAGAAATTCCTCAAAGTGAAGCAATGCTTTACGAAAACCAACTGAAAAATCCACAACAAGACTACTCTTCAAGTTTATGAATCGCATATTCTGATTTTATATGTGAAATCAGAAGTTTAAAGAAGAATCAAAATACACTTTCAGAATAAAAGAGAAACATTCTCTATCAGAAAAAAATTGCTGGAATACAAAAAGAACATTAGAACAGATATGCATATTCTTCCACTACAGAACACAACTATGCACAAAACTTCTATGACCAAGTAGCAATTATATTAAGTATCACATTTTAGACATAACATTGGAGACAAGGGGTACAATGGAACGCATCCAAGTGATTACACATTTCTATCTAGTAGTTAAAACAGCAAAAATGACTAGAAGGGATTGTACAGTATGTAGAGACAAATCGAGGGGCTCACATATTTCTGATTTAAAGAAAAGTAAACTCTGGTTTAATAAAATTTCTTGATCCTGCAACTCTAGTTGTATAACATTTTCTCCTCAATCAAGATGAAAATCATAACTCAAATTCATCTTCAAGCTTGAGTGCCTCAGCAGCAGCTTCCTCCTCCTCATCATCAATAGCAAAATATGGATTATGCACCTTAGGCCTAAAATTATAGCCAGTAAATACATAAAATGCCAGAGTAGCCAATTCAGCAGCAACAACACCAGTCCATTCGAACTTATAGGAGGTGATAGTCTCCAAGGCATAAACCACCACTCTTGTAAAGTATATATAAGAAATAACCACAATGTAGTACTGCCTAAACAAGGTTAACTTAACCAAATTTACTGCAGCCTTGCCATCCATCTTGGCTGCCTCACGCAAGTTCTTAATTGACCACACAATCGGAAACAATACAGCACAGCAGCAAATGATATCAACCAGCAAGAAAACCTTTTTCCAAGTATAGGAATTTTCACCAAAAGGTCCAGTTTCATCGATCACCACCTGTGCAACGTTAGCCACAACTTGTAATGGGATTACAATCATCAAGACCTTCTTCTCCTTATCTTGCAGGTAAGGCTTCAAGAATGACCAACCAGTGCCGATCAATACAATCAAAGTGAACAACGTGATACCCTTCAAGAAACTAAACAAATAGAACAAAATATCCCAACCATGAGCCGTCCCAGTTCTCTTAATATAAGATTTATCCTCGGCCTCACACAACAAGTTGAATGCTTTCAAAATCACCACAGTGAGCATAAAATAGTGAATATGATAAGACGACAGGCGATTCTTGTAAAGCGTATAAACCCAGAAAGCTCCCAATGCTAAATACACCAAGAAAAACAGGAAATAGATCAGAGGCAAAGAAGTTTTGCCAGCGGATAGATAGTCAAGCTGACCAGTTTTGGGGTTGAAATTGTACATTATGGAGTGAACATTCATCGAAACTTTCAAATCGGGTATGCAATTGGAGAAAAGAAGCGTGAATTGATTGGCATCGGAGACTTTGAAGGAGGTGTTGTACCTCCCTTCTAGCTTAGGCCCGAGCTTGTTGAAAGTGAAAACGACTTTGACATGTTCGGACTGGAGGGGACATTGGATATCTCCGTCGTGCAGTTGTTGCAGGACTTGATCCCAAGCGTCACGGGTGCAGAGGTAGAATCCGAGAAGGGACAGTTCGGATTGGGGTTTGGAGAGGGCGATTTCAGAAAGAGTGAGGTTGAGACGACCGGAATGGGTGAAGCCAAATTCGTCAAAAGGGATAGTGGAGCGTGAATCAGATCGGATCTCAGTATACCTGATCTCGGCGAAGGTGGTTACAGCAGAGAAAGCGAGGAGGAGAGTAACCCATAGCAGGGGGTAGAGAGAAAGATTGGAAAAAGAAGCCATTTTTAGGTCTCTTGGACTTTTGGGATTTGAAATTTCGCAGTTAACAAAGGCACCGACAGAGGTGAGGAYGAAGAAGGAAGTCAAGTCTAGGGAAAGTTGGAATTTTCAAAGATTGCTTCGTATATGGGTTTCTCCGAAGAAAAGTATTTGGTTCTACTTCTGCTCCAGCAACTGACTCCCCAAGATGCTTCTGGATTCTGGCAAATTAACAATGAGAGTTGAAAAAATATATATTTATTTATTAAAATTATCTCCTTCTGATTCTACCAAGTTAGAAAATTAGTAAATTTAATTCTTAAACTATATTAGGCCAATGCCTTCTGATAGACCATTTCTTTCAAATTTTCCCTATTTATGAGTATAACCAATTATTTTCTATCTAAGTTCTTTACAACTCAAAAAAAAAAGAAAAAGAAACCTTCTCTTTTCTTTTCTGAAAACCATACCAACCAATTGATTAAAGCCTCCAATTCTATTTTTCCTCTTCTCTCCTGAATTGCCAAGCAGTCTGTTGCAATCTTCCCATCACTCCCCCTAATAGTTGGGTATTTGAACGTTACACATACTCTTGTGCATATCCTTTGATGAAAGCCTTAAAGCACTAAAGATCACTCAAGCATATTTGAACCTGTGCCATGTAGAAACAAGCTTACATCTGTTCTGCCGTGCGGTCAGAGCATGTCAATTGTGCAAAGCTTTTCATTCAAGAACTTCATTTAGGAAAGCCCTCAGAAGGGAAGAGCATGGCAAGATCCAGCTGACCAACAATTTATGAAGAACCAAAATCTTGGAGCTTACCAGCGGCACCCCCCCACAGATGGTTTTGGAAACAGGGAAAAGATTGTCCTCAGATTAGTTTATGGCTTTCAAATTCTACATGAAAAACAACAATCCGTTCTTCGAAATCAGCAAAAGGATGCGGATTGGCCTAACATATTGAGGGAGAGGTATTTGGGAAACAGCATCATTGTCTCTTTCATCTAAGGGGAATCTTCCCCAACGTGCCTCTGTCCGTCTATAAAGTAATATACTTCTTCTCTTCAAATCAAAGCATCACCACCATCCCGATCCTCCTAAGTATTTTATTACCAAAGCTGCATATACCGGCCAAAACCAYCATGTTGGAGGAAAACAATTCATTTTTCTTTGTGCAATTTCCGGCCGGGTGGTCCCAAGAAGCATAACTTTCACAGTTCCCACATAAAGCACCATGGACTAACAAAAGCAGATAGCAGGACGAATTATCTTCAGACCTCAGGCTTGACCACAGGATTGGATTCGATGGACATTGCAAATAAGACCAACCGTAGATAACCTTGAGAAGGAGTAGTAGTGGCACCATGTTCTTTATGCTGCTCTATTACATTTTCTTGTTTGTAGACCTCTTCGCCGTCTCAACATCAACCTCATTGCCCCAAGCTGCCATTCATCTTCTTCAGTTTCGCCATAGTCTACCAGAACTTTRTCGGCATTTGCTTCTATGGAATCAGACGGACAGACCTTCTTCTTATTGCCAATGGCCAGGGGTATCCTGCTACTRGAATAAACATTTTCAAGTTAAATCCTTGAACCTATCAGGCTCTGGCCTTTCAGGGATTCTAACAGACTCCATACCCAGGCTGTGCGATCTGCCCCTTTTGCTCTCCCTGGATCTTAGTTACAACAACTTCACAGGCGGCATTCCTGCTTCTCTTGCAAACTGTAGGCAACTGAACAGTATTCTTCTCAATAACAATGCCTTTTCAGGATCAATCCCACCCCAGCTCTTCAAGTCAAAGAAGCTTTTGGAGCTCGACTTGGGCTATAATCTACTCTCCGGCATGATTCCCCCTGAGGTAGGTGCTTCTGACACCCTTGAATATCTTGCCCTGAATAACAATTTACTTGCCGGAGAGATTCCAACTCAACTGTTTGCTCTGCCAAATTTGAAATTTCTGTACCTGAGCACAAACAATCTGAGTGGGCCTTTACCTGATTTCACGAATGGTACATGTTCACTTGCTGATCTTCGTATTCATGAGAATTCTCTTTCTGGTTCTTTATCACACACACTGGGTAATTGTCGAAACCTAACAGTGTTTTATGCTTCTTCAAACAACTTTGGAGGAATTATTCTACCAGAAGTCTTCAYGGAACTTTCACAACTAGAGTCTCTTTATTTGGACCAAAACAGATTCGAAGGGAAAATCCCAGAGACCTTGTGGGGTCTTAGAAATTTACTAGAGCTTGTTCTTTCAGGCAACAAATTCAGTGGGAATGTATCCAGTAAGATTGGAAACAGTCGTCTGTTAACTTATGTAGATTTGTCAAGGAACAACTTAACTGGTCAGATTCCACAATCAATTGGAAATCTCGAGGATTTGAGTTCTCTTTTCTTGTACGACAATATGTTTACGGGTTCATTACCATCAGAGCTTGGATTCTGCACTGCCCTTGCCGAAATCAGGCTACAGAAGAACTTCATTAGCGGATTAATTCCTAGTGAAATTTGCCGGCTTCAGAGCCTCAAGATCTTTCATGCATTCAACAACCAAATCGAAGGCCAGATTCCTCTATGCATCAAGAACATGAGCAGCCTTGAGGAATTAGCTTTGTATGAGAACAAATTAACTGGTAGAATTCCATTAGGAATTAGCAACCTGACTACGCTGACCTTCCTTTCTTTAGCTCATAATGAGCTAACTGGACATATTCCATCTGAGCTTGGGAAATATAACGTTCCAGGGTTATTTAAACTGGATTTAACAGCAAACAATCTTGATGGACCAATACCTTCTCACTTGTGTGCTCCAAACCATCTTTCAGTGTTGACAGTGGGAAACAATCGTTTAAGTGGCAGTTTCCCGATCGAAATCACAACATGCATGTCCCTAAGGAGAGTGATTCTTAGTGACAATTCTTTTCGAGGACGCATACCGACTAGTATAGGCAGAAACTCAAGCGTATCTTATTTTGATATTCGAGGAAACTTGTTTGAAGGAAGGATTCCTGCATTCATTAGTACCTGGGGCAATCTCTCAATGCTTGATCTTTCAGAAAATAGGTTTTCTGGCTTTCTACCTCTGGAATTTGGAAGGCTAAAGAATCTTGAAGTTTTGAGGATTTCTTCAAATAGATTAACTGGACCAATTCCCGTTGAGCTTAGCCACTGTCCAAAGTTAATCGAACTGGATCTCAGTAAGAATAACCTATCAGGCACCATTCCTTCAGCGATCTTATCATCTTCGACACTGAAGTGTATCCTCCTTCAAGAGAACAAGCTCAATGGCGTCATCCAAGACTCCTTTTACAGCAGGCAACATCTTACAACACTACAGCTTGGAAGCAACTTAATAGAAGGTCCAATTCCTTGCAGCCTAGGAACACTCCAACATTTGAGTACTATTCTCAATCTAAGTATGAACAGGCTCTCGYGTGAAATTCCCAAATGCCTTAGCAATCTAAACAAGTTAGAAATTTTAGATATTTCGACCAACCATTTCTCTGGTGAGATACCATCAGAGCTGAACGGTATGCTTTCCATTTCCTTTGTGAATATATCCTTCAATCACCTCACTGGTCAAGTTCCAGCTGTATGGAGCAAAGCATTGGATTCACATCCAGGATCTTTTCTTGGAAACCCGAGATTATGCTTACAGGGTGGTCAAGATAATGTTTGCAGAGATGCAAGAGAACCCCATACGGGCAGAGTCCATACCAATGTGATCATTGTCGTTTTCCTCTCCATGTTTGTCCTTGTTGCTGCAGTACTCTTGCTAGTGATTCGCATTCGCCATCAGATTCTGCCACACCAGCATCTGCCTGGGGAGTGCAAATCAAGAACCGAGGATTTGCCTGAAGATCTAAAGTTTGATGATATTATGCGCGCAACTGAAGGCTGGAGTGAAAGATATGTCATTGGGAGAGGGAAGCATGGGACAGTTTACAGGGCAGAGTCTATGAAATCCAGAAAGCACTGGGCAGTTAAAAGGGTGGCTTTGTCTGAAACAAAATTTAGCATTGAAATTATGACCCTAAGTTCAATCAGGCACCGAAATGTGGTTAAAATGGGAGGATACTCCATTCGTGATGGATATGGGGTAATTCTAACGGAGTTTATGCCAGGAGGAACCCTTCATGATGTACTTCACAGAATCAAGCCTAGTGCAGCTTTGAACTGGGAAACTCGTCATCGAATTGCTCTTGGTATCGCTCAAGGTCTGTCATACCTTCACCATGATTGCGTGCCTCAAATCGTTCACAGAGATGTAAAATCTGATAATATACTCTTGGATGCTGAACTAGAGCCAAAAATTGGAGATTTTGGAATGGCTAAAATGGTTCCTGATACTGACGAGAGTTCGACCAAATCTGCAATTGTTGGAACATTAGGCTATATCGCTCCAGGTACCAAAAGGGCTATATAAATTTTAAAATTTTGTTTCTTCCTACTCTTACAGTCTTTTTTTTCTTTTTTTTTCCCTTTTTTTTTCAACAGAGAATGCATACTCGATCAGGTTAACAGAGAAATGTGATGTGTACAGCTATGGAGTTATACTGTTGGAGCTTCTATGCAGAAAGCTGCCAGTGGATCCCAGCTTTGAAGAAGGATTAGATCTAGTCTCCTGGGTAAGGAATCTGCAGAAGAGCAACGACTGGTTTTGTTGCCTTGATGAAGAAATCCGTTTCTGGGATATGGATGAACAATCAAAGGCCTTGAGATTGATGGATTTGGCACTTCAATGTACTGAACACGAGGCAAATATGAGGCCCTCTATGAGAGAAATAGTAGATTCACTCATRAATTTGCTTCATCATACAAATGAAAAAAGAGTAAATAACAGACGTATTTCAAGTTTTTGACATTTATTAACAAGCAAAGCTAACTGTTGATGCATTTCTGTGCTGCATACCATGTAGCTTCTGATCCGGGCTGCTAACAAAATATAAAACACCAATGATGAGTACTACGTCTTGTCCACAAGGCTACTAACCTCCACATGGGTCGGTACCCCATATCCCGTATCSTCTCTCTAGGGGTTATTCATTTTCTTGTTTCACTCTTTTCGGAAGAATGAGCCCCATGCATAGCCTAGGCTAATAAAGAGCAAAAACTTTACGAGGCTGGAGATAGATGTGCCGAGAGAGAGAGAGAGGGAGAGAGGCCAAAATGGAGTTCAAGACAAGAGGGTACTTAGTAAACCGGTAACCAACTATAATACAGGCAACTTTTGCTTTGTACTATCAAGAATGAAACTTTTGGGCAAGACTAGACAGAGTGAAAGAGGAAAGACAACAGTTACGCCATCCAGAGCAAGTACTTAATACAGACGAAGCATCAAATGCAATGAATAAATTGAGAAACATAAACATTCTATCTGGTTGCATGATGCAATTTTTGATGCCCTTGAAGATATTTAACTTACAGAGGTCATAAGCACACAAATTAAAAAAAAAAAAAATGTTGGCTCAGTCCAAGCCATACATAATATGCAAAATCTAGAACCGGAGACCTCTGCCACTAGGAATACAAATATTAAAACTTGTAAAAGCTTGAGTATAAGTAGAGACAGCTGCTACAACTACAGTAGTTAAAAACTCAACAACCCAATCTTTTCCTAATCCACTGCAGAGGACATGCAATTACAACATACTGAGCCAGACAAATTTGAATATCTCGCGTCAAAGATTTCTGCTACAATGCTACAGAAAATTTCTGGGATTGCACAAGACACTGTCTTTTCCTCTTATGGTGCTTTTATTAATATAAACAGTAATGCTACCGATATCATCAAATTATGGTATAATGACCATCTAATGATGAAATTAACATGGTTCATATGCATGAGTAATCACTAATCATCAAACAGAATAACAGGAATCATTTAAAATCTATGTAGACCATTGCAGTTTTATATATCAGATAGCTTTAATGAAAAACAAAGAGTATTTTTCCTATAAAAACAATACCTCTATGATTTTATATCATAGATAAGCAGAAGTTCTTTTTTTTTTTTTTTTCCCTTTTTTCTTTTAGTTGTTCACAATCATGCCAGATGCTGCAGCAATTAAATGAAGAATAAAATGCAGATGGATTATATTTTAGCATCATGAAAACAGAAGAACAGCTTATGAGATATCAAGAACTAGTTATATGTAAAGGAAATTAATTCCGTTCATTTAGAAAGTGGAATAAACAAAAGCGACAAAACAACTGTTCAAGTTAGTTTCATAAAGCATTTCAGAAAAAAGCTAGTTCCATAGAGATAACAGATGACTTGGCAATTATTGCTAGAAGAATAAGGTCATAAAACAGCAACAGCAGCAGTCAAGCTTTCCTAGAGGCAGCCATCTACTCTGTTGCCTCTGCGTGCTTTGAAACATTGCTTTCCTTGAACTTCTCCAAAGAAGAAACACGCCCCTCCAAAGAGTCACTGAGTTCTTTCATCTGTAATATAATTGTGTAAGTTTTCAAATGCCAACTTGAACACCCTGGC
This sequence comes from Rhazya stricta, assembly GCA_001752375.1. Lineage (NCBI taxonomy): Eukaryota > Viridiplantae > Streptophyta > Magnoliopsida > Gentianales > Apocynaceae > Rhazya > Rhazya stricta. The sequence continues at coordinate 3,298,803 of MEJB01000021.1, read as the reverse complement.
AACTGGCAGCATAAGCAATCTCACAATGTATCTCACACAAATTGCTTCATAAGACATAAGAAATACAAATTGGATCCATAATCAACTATAAACCATGAAAGAAATGCTAGGAACAATATATATATGTATATCAAAACAAGTACATGTTCGAGCATCATTAAGCAACTCCCTTATCAATCTCATTCATTTCAATCTAAGTAACAATTCAATCAATTCGATTGAATCACATATAACAAGCATAGAATATTTTAATTGCTGATATTTTATTGACGAGCTACAGCAATTGCACCTCTTGAAGCAACTAAAGAATTATTGAAATGAGTTCAAATGGAAGGAAAAAAATCTGTTGATAAATGAATTCCAATTTGTTGACTATTGCTTATCAAATCTTGTTCTAGAACCTGGTTTTGATCTTGTAGTCCAAATAATCCCGTACCATGACGTATCTGGAATATATATATGTATATATTTGGTCTTTTCTTCTCTTCTCCACTAAAAGAGCTGCTATCAAAAAACGGTAAAAGAACAATTAAAGGTTGATGGAGAAAGATTGTGATTAAAAATCCAAATGCTTAGACTATTAGTTCAAATTCAACTAAGCAATTATCAATTTAATTGGGAAATCAAAATGGAACAACGGTAAGCTTAGCATCAAGCCCGAGAATGGCCTCGCACAGTTATAATAAATGCATAAGAAAATTAAGAAATAAAGGGAGGGGGGGAGTAGGAGCTCATGAAAACAAAATTAAAATCATTTTTCATATAATTCAAATTCTCACCAATCCAAAAGATAATTTAATCATATATGAGTTTATTGTTGCAACCGATTCACAGCAAAATCACGATAGAAAAATGAGATAGGAGTTGAACCTGTTGAGAGATAGAATGGTGAAAAACTTTGTAATCCTGTTGAAGAAGGTAGAGACCAGTCAGGGATGCAACCGCTGCTCCGGCGAAGAAAGAAGCCAGTCTCACTCTCAGAACGTAACCCATTTTCTGCAGTTCCGTCTCCAGTTTTCACTTCTCCGATGCCACCAACGGCGACAACGGCATTATACCATTTTACTCCCTAACGAGGTCGTTTTTATATGGCTCCTTTTACTTTTTTACCCCTAGTAGAGTCAATATTTGGTTTTATAAYAGTGGATAAACAAAGGTACTGGAAAATAATGAGGCATTCGCCCACTTTATAAAAAAATTATTTTATTATATTTCGTTTTTTAAGCATGCTCGTTGCGTTTCGACGTTAAGATAATAATTAAATTATCTGTCAAGATAAATAAATATAAAAAATTTTCTTTTTTCCTCTTGAACTACATACTATTATTTTCTATTATTATAACGATCATTTGCCCCAAAGGAAAATATAATGTATGGTACAATCTTTATTAAGAAGTACTAATATTTTTCAATCTTAAATCGAAAAAATTAGTTAACTTAATAATTTTAATAAAATAAAAAGTTCAATTGTATAATAATCATTTGGTTTAATTTATATTATATATTAATAATTAATTAAAATTACATATCATGTCTTTCTAAAATATAAATCTATTGTTGGTTGTCTTTTCTTATAATTTAAAAATACCTAAAATTCATTTCTGATTTTCCTTATTGGACCTAAAAAAGCTTAGACTTGAATTTTCATATTGCAATATTATCTAGAGTTATTAATCCTTTGAGTGTTTCCATCGCTCACGTAACAAGATTCATTTTAATTAGAAAAATTAAATATTTATGTGATAAAATAATAGGATATTTCGAATTCTTCCACCGCCCATGTAATAAGATAAAATAAATAAGTTATTTCGTTTTAATTAGGAAATATATTTCATATTTAATTTTAATCAAAACAATGAAATAACATAATAGGATTCAGAATAAATAAATTATCTCATCCTAATTAAGAAATTAASAAATTATATCATTCTAATGAGGTAATTTGACTTTTCTTTAAATGGTATAGTCGTGACGTTGTTAATCTAAAGAGGTTTCACTCTATATCTAAACACCACTTGCTACTTGAATGAGGAGAAAAATAATGCAAAGGGAAAAAAAAAAGAAAAAAGAAAAAGAAGAGAGACAAAAGAACTTGAGATTTACTAGACCATACCAAGCAAAACGAAAGGGCTGAGAAAGTTTAGTTTGACCATTAGTATTATCAATGGCTGGTCAAGGTGAATGGGGAGCTTTTGAACGGAGCTGCTAGCAACACGAGGCAGTGACGAAAACCACCCCCACCCAAAGTTCAAGTTGTTGTCTGGTAGAAGGACTAATTGATTACAGCTATGCATTGTTCGGATTGTTTCCCGTAACTGCCGCCTTCCATTACCAATCTTCTTCCAAGAATCTTCATTTATTTTTATTTATTTCAGCTGCTCCTTCTACATCTACCAGGTCTGAAACTTTATTTTCTCCTGTCATCGTATTGATACACTTTAAATTTCTAATATTCTAGGGTTTAAGCTTTTAATTCCAGCTTTCAGGAACTTCAGCGTGAAACTCGGACTTCGGAATAAAATGCAGCAACAGCCACCGCCGCCGACGTTGAACTCTGCTCCTTCGTTGCCATTTTCTCCTAATACCATTACCACAGAGCAGATTCAGAAGGTACATTTGTGTTTTTATTTGTTGCAAAGGTACTTAATTTGCTTTTGTTTATCTTKAAATCTAGTCGTTTTTTATTCGTCATTCAAGCAAACGGTTGGGGTGGAGGCTCTAGCTACGAGCTATGGCTTAAGTATAACTTTTTCAGTTTTCTATTAATTGCTTTATGTGGTATTTGTAACTTTGGATGGTTCTTCTGCTTTGTTTGTCAAGCCTTTCTGATTTCCATTTTTTTTTTTTTTTTTTGGGTGCCTCATGCAGTACCTGGATGAGAACAAAAATTTGATTATGGCGATACTGGAAAACCAGAATCTTGGTAAACTATCAGAATGTGCCCAGTAAGTTTAGTTAAAAAGTATGGTGTTGTTGCAGTGGTAAATATGATATGTTAATTGATTGCGTGATATGTAGCAGTAGCATATGGTAAATAACCCCCTTGAGGAATTTTGCCATTCTCTGCTATCTCTTGGTGGGCAATCCTGTACTTTTTCTCATGAGTTTCTTCTGTTTGACAAATTTATTAACTTGAATTTTTCTSAATRAAGTTGACCAAGATCTCAAGAACAATAACAAATAGATAACCCTGTTCASTTTCAGCTACACTAGACYTTCCTGAGTATTTGAAAATTTAGAAATTCGRTGGAAATCCCTTAGTRACTGAGTATGAAACTGGTAAAGAGCCCAAGGCATCCTCTCATAAATGTAATAGCCAGCTTCAATAGGTGTCCTTAGCTAAACAATTATCAACATTTCCTAAACTGATGCTTGCATTGTCTTGAATTATAGGAATTGGGATTACAAGGAAATTAGATTAAACTATTTTAGATTATGCATTAAAATCTGTGGCACCAAAACCTTATATATGTCATTTGTTAAATGAATGAAATGTTAAGAATCACCACTTMGAATCAATCAATTAAAGGATGGAGTATCATTTTGTCTTTATCATCCCAAGGCTCCCGTTCTTTTYCATACAGGTATATTGTCAAACAAAGAGACTAAATTCTAGTAGATGAGGCTAGAATTCTGGATACTTTCTTAAGTGGTGCGGTTTGATACCTAAAATTGAAGAGATCTCTAAGGCAGAATCTCTTGACTGGAACTATAAATTCTCACTCAGACTCAAGAGTTATAAATGTAGTAAGTTTAATAGCTGGTAAGAGTATTAAGCTTCCAGTCCTTTGGCCGAAMTGTTATTGTCATTGAACTCTTTTATATTTGATTTAGTCGAGTCTACTTTATAATTACCTTGACCAACTTCAGATACGAAACGTTTTACCTCACAAAAGCAAGGCAAGGTGCTAGACATCTTGGCTTAATAAGCATTAGCTTTAAAACTAGAGCTTGAGATTTTCAWTACAAAAAATATGTCAATGAATTGTTTGAGTGTAGCTGTGCACAAGCATGTGTATGTCCTCTGGTAGCACAGCTATTTGTTCTCAATYGGAACTCGAACTTCGTAGCAATTATGAATCTTTGACGAAGTTTCTTTTCTCAAGATTGAATTCTAGATACCCTGAATAATTTAGGTATCAAGCTATCCTTCAAAGAAACTTGATGTATTTAGCTGCCATTGCTGATGCTCAACCACAAACATCAACATCACCTTCACAGGTAGATTAACTGTCATTTTGATTCTTARTCTGGAATTTCTATTTCTATCCTGTAAACTAATGCTTGTTACAGCTGCCCCCAAGTTCTGGTCCTCAGCAAGGAAACAGTGTGCAACAAACCCAGACTGCAGCATTCCAACAGCAACAAGGAGTTTCTGTTCCTAAGTTACCATTCCAGCTTAATGCTCTCCGTCCTCAAGATCAGCAACATCAACTACTCCAATTCCAGGCACAACAACAATTTCAAGGCCAAGCTGTTGCCAACAATGGCATGCATCAAATGTTGCTTCCTGGACATTCTAGTTCAGGCAGTTTGATGGAGGGTCGAGGAAATAAGCAAAATTCCTTAGAAGCCACTTCTTGTGAAGGCCATGGAAAATGAGCTCTGGGGCGATTCAGCAGGACTAGATTACATGTGAGAGGTGTTTGATTAACGAGTACATTGCAGAGAATCGCGCATGTCAAATTTAGTTCATTACGGAAAATTTGTATGGAAAATTTGGCTCATAGGATGCCCGTGATTTTGATGATAATCACTTTTGTTGTCAAACGTTCTGTTTCTTGTTCCGGCAATGAAATTTGGTAGTCAAAATGCATTTTCGTTGTCCTCTGGAGGCCAAATATCCTATTAGAGGCAAAGAGGAATATAAGGATTGATGTTTAGACCTGATCTAACTAAAAAGCTATTGCTCTCCAGCCTATTCTGTGTACCCCCCCGCCCCCTCCCCTCTTTAACTCATGCTCTCTTTGAACCTTCCTTGAGTTTTAAGTTAAAAATAAAATAAATTTAAAACTTTTAAAAGAAAAATCGAATTTCAGGGAACTCAMCCATGGTGGTCACATTTCCTTCCCTTTTTTCCTGTATTTATCTATCTGATTGTATTTTGGGAATAAAGTCAAGAAAACATCCTGGTCTTAATCCGTGTATCTTCGTGGAAATTGCTTCATAATTCACTAAACTTTACCAAGCAAAATTTTGTTCACTCAGTGAAGAAATTAGATTATCTACCATGGTACTTGTCAGAGAGGGAGAGAGCAAAAGTTGGGTCAACAAAATATGTTCACTTAGTGAAGAAACTGGATTATACCTCCCGTACTCGCCCCACCCAGCAACAAAGAACAAGAATTAAATACTACTCTCCATTAACAAGGATCCAGTAAGGAATAATGGTTTCAAAACAATGCACTCCATCCACAGCATCTTCCACAAATGCAGTAAATCAATTAACTAGTCTCTGATTACAGCATCTATTGCTAGTAATGAATGGTGGTATACATCCTGCAATTAACGAGGAATACCCAAAATGACTAAATACTATCTTCTTGTCTCATTGGGTTGAATTGATTTACTTGTTTTTGTAAGCAAATTAATCTACCATGAGAATGKACAGGTGAAGTGTCTTAATCCCTTCCTCAAACTTTTTGCTCCTGCCAGGATTTGCAGCTGGGAATAATCAATTGCTTATTAATTATCTATTAATATTATGATAATTCTTTTATCTATAAATATGGACATTGATTGTATGCCTTCTCACACATTTAGTCATCATCTTGCATAATCTCAGAATAAGTTCAACTTSCTATAACATGAGGTTCAAAAAGCTTTGAATTAGAGATGATGAGATGGCTTCAAACTTTATTAGGATGCATATTTATGATTGTTTTGTAAGGATAAATGAAGCTTCTTCTTCTTCAGAAGACAAAGGCACCTGATAGCAGCTAAGAAGAACTCGAGTCAATAATCAAGAGAAAGACAASAGACTTTTATGCTGAAGAAAGCATGGGAATTAGGACTGCACCTTAGTATACTTCTTCAATCTTATCTTTATCGCTTGATGAAATCAATGGACAGGATGGAATATCTTCAAGTTGATGGTGCCATAAAATAGTAGAGCAAACAATATGGAACAAAATAATGCAAAATTGATTTGCATCTCCCAATATTTGAACAATTAAATACACAAAAGATGAAGATGAACGAGGGTATTCGATTACATGTTACAAAATATTGAGTGAACCAAAAAAGAAGGTTACTTCCAGAGCATGCATGTGGTGTTTAATTGTTTTTACTACATAGTTGGTGTGGAGGCTCCATCTATGATCTATGAGCTATGGTTTTGAGAGTAATTTTTCTATCAGTTGCTTTATARGGTATATGCAATGTTGGATTATCTTRTCTTCTACTTTATATCGGAATCTGAATATGTTTGGCTATGGCAAGTACTACATTGGTAATGGACTYCCTGGTTTTCTACTCGTTTAAATTGATTGAAATTCTCGGATGATAATAGTCTATAACCACTTTCTTTGATTTTTACYTTGTTCCAAGAGGAACAAGATTCATCCTCTAGTGCATAATGGTCAGTAACTATACATGGCAATATGGGAACTAATGCTAATGTATCATTGCAGCTTTTGCCAAGAAGGGACCTATTACGGGATCAGATGATTGGACTCGAAAGTAAAGCTTTAAGGACCATCAGCACATTTTTTAATCAAAATCAACCTCCTTARGAAATAGTTGATAATTAAAATCCATGTATCTCTTGCTCTCATAAATTTACTTGAATATGAAATATGTAGATGTGCACCCGAGTGCATATGAGATGAAAAGTTATTGCCAAAGTAAGCTTTGAACTTATCCGGTGGTGACACTCGGCCAGAGCAAATGTATAGCAGRACAAGCTGCTTTGAACCGAATCTCTGTTATAGGTTGAATATTTATACCATTTGAGAGAACTCTAACCTGTAGTGTTCAAAATCTTGCATATCTTTTACTCTCTATTTAACTTGTCAGCCCTCCTCTGCTTAGTTTTCTTCATCAAGTGTCTCAAAATTCTCCTTTCACATTTAAGAGCTCAAATAAACAACTAATCATGGTCAGGATCCTCAGTATGAATGGGTATAGCTACAATTTTCGTGACAGCACCAATTTCTAGTTGAAAGCAGGAACAAAAAGGTGAATTTGAATAGCTTTAAATCCAAAAGATCATGAATATCATTGCCACCAATGTACATTTCTCGGCAAAACAAAATAAGCGGAGAAATTAGAAAGTTTTTCCACCGAAAAGGAATAAATGATTGAAATGGCCAAATATCCGGAGATTCAAACTAAAGAATACACAACCTCCCACTTGTCATCATCCCCGGTATGATATATCCATTGAATAACCCAGGGTCCAACAATTTGTCCTGCCAAACAAATTGACATGCAAACCAAAAGGCCAATGAGCAAATCATAGGCAAATAATTAAGCAAGCTTTAAAGCTGCAAACATGCACATATAAGCATGACATCAATTAATGGTTAATTACTCCATCTCTCTCCATTTTCGGTTTTGTGACTTTACCACTTCTTTGTCCCAGGAAAATGCTCCTCAACATAGCAGCCTTTATTTTTSTACTCAAGTAATGGTTTATTAGATGCATCATTGAAATAATTCAATACTTRAGGTATTTCAAACTGCAATATTTAGACTCATCCCTAAGAGTAGATAAACCCAGGAAATAAATATAAACCACTAAACCAGACACTTCCAAAATCTGGAGGCTTAATCAAATTTACCAGCCTTTCTCGAAATTTGCTAGAATCCGATGGAGTAAACTCTATTTCTAAGATAAGATTGACGATAATATTTACTTGTTTCCAATTAAGAGAAGATACCACCTTCTCCCATATAGCTTCTGCAAAGACAACATTAAACTAACYGAACTTTTTATGGCATTTAGTAACTTTCAAGGATAGATTCTCAAGCAACATCGAACATCTGCAGAAATGACAATGCAATACCTGTTGCATCCCCATGCATTAACACCCTCCCCTACCCCCCACCAAAAAAAAAAAAAAAAAAAAAAAAAAAGGGGGTAAAAAATGGCAAAACGAACTAAAAAAGTAGCAATTCACCATTACATGAAATCTGSATATAGCCTACAGGTGCATGCACTTCAAAATGGTGACCAGAAATTAGCATTAACCACCTTTGCTGAAATCATGGCATTTGACCACCCAATCACGGATGACATCAAATGTCCAAAAATCATTATGCCATACATTTATACCTTTTTCCATATATCCACAAGAATTAAATCTCTTTTCCACACCATGCTTTCATTCTTATATCATGGTTCCTTCTCATATTCTACTTCCACAACGAGTATGTTCAATCCAAATTAACAATTTCTTCCTCATATCCTGTCGATGTGAAGAGCCTTGACGGTACATAAATAGATTAAACATGGAAAATGTATGATAAAGATCAAATTCGATTGCATCCTTTGGTTGGCCAAAATGGACAAAAAGCATAAAATTCAAGGCAAAAGAGTCAAAAACCATTCTGTACAGAAGTGCATACAGTCAGAGAAGTAACTATAAAACATGGAGAAGTCATNTAAAGATCAAATTCGATTGCATCCTTTGGTTGGCCAAAATGGACAAAAAGCATAAAATTCAAGGAAAAAGAGTCGAAAACCATTCTGTACAGAAGTGCATACAGTCAGAGAAGTAACTATAAAACATGGAGAAGTCATAAAAATCTCTGAATATATACATCTAAAGAAAATGATAAACAATGTATATAACATCTTGGCTGTGCTTCGCAATATAMAGTCATTATCATAAGAGAACGTAACTTGAAAGCAATAAAAGATTCAAAGCTACCAATAGAAACATTGTGAAACCAGAGCAAGCAGAGTTCTACTTCTAAAAGCCAAACTTCGAATCCTTTTTGTACTCAAAATCCCAACTATAGCAGAAAACCCYATATGAAACATAAATAGTTGAAAGTAAACGATTTGAATTCTTTAAGATGCCAAGTTGTAAGTCACTTACTATGGTCTGGAACTTGTAGCAACAGTTGTTGTCCTGGCAGAATCACAATTTCAACAGAAATCAAGATTACTTAAATAATGAGAAAAGGATTAACATCACTATAGCAAGCAGCTCATAAAAGTTTGCTATAGAACTACCTGGCCTGCTGTTTTCCAACTATGTTAGCACTGGCTCTCCAGCGGCTTGAACCCTTGTTTGGGGAGCTGCCAAAGTCATTCTTGTCAGAATTGGTTTCATTTCCAACTATCAACAGGACAGACTSGCTAGGCCTAGTCTCAGAGCCATTTATTTCCAAGTGATCCTCAGACTTGCTCAAAATTTTTATATTTTGTATACCTCCAGCAATGTTGAAAGAAATACCATTTGACGGTGGGCTCTGCATCGATGACAGCTGAGTAGAATTATCGATGGCATTTGGAGGTRTGGAGCCCACATACTCCTTAAACATACTACTGTCAGATTTCCCAGATGTGGAATCAACAGATGGGGCTTTCTTCAAGCGGTGAGACTGTGCCATGGGAGTCACAGCAACAGAAGGCAACACAGACGAGRAGGAAGATGTGGCTGCTGCAGCTGCGGCAACTTTAGCCACAGCAGCTGTAGCAGCTATTATTTCTTGTGCTCCATCTCGAAGCTGAATGTAGTCACCTTCAATCATGAATAACTGAAACATATTGAATCAGGTTACTTAAATAGAATAGAGTATCCACATAAATCAAATTTGAAGAACAAAGCACATACTTCAGGATGACTAGACACAAACTCATCAAGCTTTCCATACTTCTTCTTGTAGTCATGCCAGTGTAGAGGGGCAATCATTTTACCAAGTCTATTTGGAAGCTGCACATCAGACAACARGTAATAAACCACAAAGGAGTTCAAAATGTAAGAGCAAGCTTCTCCTTACAGTGCATGTAGGAAGAAATAAATTCAGATAACTTACTGTTGAACAAATGCGAATTTTACCACCAGGTGGAATCGTACGCACAACGCATGCCAATAAAGATCTTTCATCAAGTAATGATGTCTCTGCTGACTTCCCAGCTGCAACCGTACTTTTCTCACTTGCAGAAGCAAAGGATTCAGAAGAAACCACAGCAGAAGCAGTGTTCGTTGTAATTTCACTGATATTTCCAGCGTGATTTGCTTCTTCAGAAGAAGACATATTAGAAGCAGAACAAGGTTTCTCCACCATTAAACCATGGGTATCAAATGGGTTAACATTCTTCTCCTGTCCCAGTTAAGCAAACAAAATTATTACTCTTCCCKGCACTAAATAAATTCTAAGACTAGCAAAACGAAGTCTAATCTTAGGCAACAAACACAAGGAGTTGATGTAATGTAAAACCACAAAGCAATACCTTGTTGTCATTGCTGTGTGAGTCCAATCTCAAAGCATCATGAAACTGGGCYGAGATTTGCTGCAAGTTTTGTTGGGACTGTGCATCAGCTAAATAGCTTTTATCTARTGAATCAAGAACCTGAAAAAGGTTGTTGTAGATTGAAATAACTACACAAATTGAACAATCAATGCTCAGCAAAATACATTTAAGACTGTACATTAATATAGATAAATAGGAAAAGCAATAGATTGAAGTATACAAATAATTATAGTTTTYAGCAACAAACCTGCCCATCTACATTTGAGGCCGGAACAACAGAATGTGGCTCCATTCCTTGACTGATGCTGACATTCAAATAATCTGGATGAATAACCTGACCATTGGATTCATAGTCATAATTGGTTTCTGAACCCAACAACGTC
>MEJB01000021.1:3263603-3279833 GCA_001752375.1 Rhazya stricta | reverse complement strand
AWWTTRRTTTRRRCRRKAAWTRCCSMWAAWTTWYGGCAATATGATTTTCTGACCARACTATYCATTGGCAGAGATTAATGGACTGTGGAGGTAGTTGGATTTGTTCAATTAGTAGGACCACATCATTAAGCAAGGGCTAACACAATGAATAATCACTATGGTTCCTCTAGCTGCCGGTCAACTTTCATTTTTAATCTAATGATAAATGAATTGCTAAATTAAAATGAGATCTCGAGTTCGATCCTTATTTGTAACGTTACGTTTAAAAAATTCTGAGCTATGCCTTCTTTTAATTAAGAATTAGACTCGAAATATGCGATCGAGTTGGRCTAATGAACAAAAACTTTGTTTTTTGTTCATGCATTTTTAAGATGAAATGCACAGGAAGCAAGGATAAAATGAGAAAAGAATATTAAGAAGTTGATAATTTAAAAATTAAATTTGTGCAATGATATAAAAAGATAATTAATTTCATTTTGATATATGAAATAGTGATACAAATTCGACAACAAGAAATTCTTTTTATTATTTCATAATTTCATATGATGAGAGAAGTAAAAGTTAATATTTTATCCCAATACAATAATATTTTGATAAGTTTAAGGAAAAATATAAGAAAGATAAAAAGAAAAAGAAAATGATCACGACAGTAAATCTTTTATGTGATGTCTGAAGGGCAAGATTTACGCAAAGTCTGACGTTAGCCTTTGGTATGTTCAAAGCTTTGAGACAATAAAAATCCATTTACTCATTGCCCTTTTTCTCTCTCCTCCTGGCGACATATCAGCCATTTTCGAACTCTTCKAACTATATAAAAACCTTCCAACGCGCTTAAYTTTTCTGAAAGTTATTTGGCCGGCGTCCGGGCTCTGGTATTTACGTTGACCGTTTCATACTATGAGTCGATTTTGAACGATCGTCGTCGGAGTATTGCAGCTAAGCTAATGGGGCATTGCTGTAGCAAAGACGGTTCTCTATCGGCGGACAAAGAAAATAATCGCGTTGACGTTGACACTGTCACTTTCTCATCCGCAGCCTCCAACAACCAGCGTCGCCGGAAGCCGACACACTCGGTGTCCCCGGGCCCACCCTCGGCGAATGGTCACTCCAACAAGAGCACGCCAGCTTACTCTTTCTCTGCTAGCCCATGGCAGAGTCCATATCCAGCCGGCGTAGCTCCGTCGCCTTCTCCGGCGAGGACTCCCGGAAGGAAATTCAAGTGGCCGTTCCCCCCTCCGTCTCCGGCCAAGCCGATCATGTCGGCTATTATGAGGAGGCAAGGAGCTTCTCCGGCGAAGCCGAAGGACGGTCCGATACCGGAGCATGGGGAGGGTGAGAGGCCACTTGATAAGAGCTTTGGTTATCCCAAGACTTTRACGGCCAAGTATGAATTGGGAAAGGAGGTCGGCCGGGGGCATTTTGGTCATACATGTTGGGCCAAAGGTAAAAAYGGCGAGCTCAAGAATCAACCTGTGGCCGTGAAGATTATTTCCAAAGCTAAGGTGTGTGGTATGTGTTTGGAATATCTCTTGGTAGTTTTGACCTTTAAACCTTTTTAAGTATTTCAGCTGCTAGTTTAATAATCCTGGAAAGGAGTTATAGTATATGATTTTCTTACTTTTTCATTTATGTTATATGTTTAACCGATCCATTGAATATAAAATGACAAATCGTTCAAAATGCTGATGAGGTAAGCTCTTCTAGCAGGGATCTTTTTATTCATTTTCTCCCCTTCCTGGTACAAGATAATAAAAAAGGTTGTATATATCGTAATGAACATGTATGATATGTATACTTTATCCCTGAATTACCTAGTCCTTACTTGCACTATTCACAGTGCAATTGGATTGTGATCCATCATACTATGAACAGGTTTCTATCTATTATGCTAAAAAGCGTTTTTCTTGGTTTTTTGTGTATCTTCTTGATTCAATTGGATTAAGTTCCATCTTATGCGAACATTTTAGCTTTCATCTGCTCATATTCCTCTGCAAGAATATTAATTTCTAGACCTGGTGAATAGAAGAACGATGTGCAACAAAAATAGTAAGGAATTGCCATATTTTGGAATTTATTGATGCTTGCCTGTGACTACGGTGATGATATTAGGCAAGAGATCATTAACAATCAATGTTTCCTGTGAAGACATGACATAAGAAAGTGCTTAAATTTGTCCACCATCTCTTATCATTGATTTTCTTTCTTCCTGCCCCGTAAAGGTGCATATGTAGAGCTCCTTACTTTCTTCTTAAGCTCTCATTACCTTTCAGGTTTTGATGTTGGACATTTAGACAATATTTTCAGTGAAAAGTGATTTATTGTTGACCTTGCATGTATATGTCGCACCAACTGTTCCTAGATACACTTTTCTACTTCAAGCAAGTAAACCTTTTTGAAGTAGATCAATAGTCGATTTTTGGCTCTCGTGTTCCTCACCAAAGTATAAGCCGATAAAGAATGCATGGGGAAATTTTGTACATATAGGTATGTGTTATGTAGTTGTTTACAGGAAATGTTGTTTGCAGATGACTACAGCAATATCAATTGAAGATGTTCGCAGAGAGGTGAAGATTTTGAAAGCCTTATCTGGACACAGAAATCTTGTCAAATTTCATGATGCATTTGAGGATGCCCATAACGTCTACATAGTCATGGAGTATGTATTTCACCATTTCTCATATGTGGCAACTCTGTTTAATTTCAACTAAAGATATATTATTCTTTATCTGTTATGTACATAAATTTTTTCTCAAGGGATCTTCTTAATAAATGAAAATTTCTGAAAAGCATTTTATCAAAACCTGAATTTTGTAATGGCTTGAAGGCAAATTACCTTGCTCTGGTGTACTTCCTCTTCTTTTACTTTATGAAGGAGACAATTGTCATTATAACTTGATGCCAGCTTGCTGCAGATTATAGTCAACACATAAAGCTCCGCTATAATCTGTTTAGAATTGTGTGATTTTGACAGGCTATGTGAAGGAGGTGAATTGCTTGATAGAATTTTATCAAGGTATTCATTGGATGGCTTTTGCAATTTGTGCTGCTAATGATCATGTAATTTGGTTCAGCTATAACTTGTAATCGTGCATTTCTACTTTTGTTTTGTAGAGGTGGAAGATACATAGAGAAGGATGCTAAGAGTATTGTTGCTCAAATATTAAGTGTTGTTTCCTTTTGTCATCTTCAAGGTGTTGTGCACCGTGATCTGAAGCCAGAGGTATTTCAAGATAGATAGATCAATACATGCATGATTTTATATATCAAATGTCTATGCATGTGCGTACACATCTCTATGGGAGCTTATATAGTTTGGACAAACTTAACATTTCCAATTGATGAATTTGATCGTGGATCACAGTAGTTGCTAAATGAATTAGTTACATAAAGTCCTATGCACCAGGAGTAATTGTGTGAAATTACTTGATTATTTGGCAGAATTTTCTTTTTAGCACAAGGGATGAGGATGCTACCATGAAGGTCATAGATTTTGGTCTATCCGACTTTATTAGGCCGGGTAATGGTTACATATCTTAGTGATATTTCTACCTTCATTTCCTTATTCCACAATTATCTGGCATATTCAGTCATCATCCCACTTTTTGTTAATGGTAGCAGTATCTATTGCTTGTTTTAGATTATTTTTGCAACTTTTCTTTGGCCACTCATATTTACGTACCTCTGTGATTATGTTTGAATTTTTAAGGCCTTAACTTTTGACCAGCCTGTAACCTTGAATTCTTTACCTTTTGTTAGTAAGGTATAAATGCTACTTGACCTGTTTGGAACTATAAGATATCGTGTCAGGATATTATTTAGCGATGTCAGCTTAATATAGCATTAAAACTCCTTTGCTGGAAATTCTCTTGGTACACAACAAGCCTGATCCATCCATTTGTGGGGCCACTTTGTGAATTATGGATCCTATTTTTCCTGAACTGTTTACAGCAATTGGGGAGAGAATGGTTGTAGATTATCTTTTTTTTTTTTTTTAATTGGTAATGCCTGCCTTCCTTTTGACAAGGAGAATCTTTAACTACTTCAGAAAATTGGTGATGGAGAAGAACATTTTTTAGGTGCAATTTTGGTGCTTCTTGCTTCATCAATAGATTGTTTTGGTCTACAACAAATAGAATTATGTTCACCATAGCTACACGTAACAACATAATGGTGGCGCTGAGCCATGGGATTAGAATACCTTTTCGCCTGTCTGGCAATGTAAATCTTAATTTGAATTTGAACAAAGAACAATTGATACAGGTAGCAATCAATTTGAGTTTAATCTGAAACTGCAGTCCGTTTTAATTGACCAATTGCATTACTTTGTCTTGAAGGAAAGAGATGACTTAATCTATCCCTCAATGTTCGAACAGTTAAAACGAGTTTGAAAGTTGGGCTGCAACTAATCAATTTGATCTCTGAAGTTGCAACTTGAGATGATATTCTACTTTCTTTTTGAAATGAGATTAGTGTGCAGAAGAACTTCAAAGCTGGTTTCTTTCSYCTATTTGTAAGCATGTATATGATGCTCCACTGTGTTAGATTGCTGTTGCTCAGTCTTTATGTACTATGATCTTACATGCCTTTTCCTTCTTTATGGCTTCATTCGTCGTTCATCATGACATTTATCTGCTTGTGTGCATTTGTAGATCAACGTCTCAATGACATTGTCGGCAGTGCATATTATGTTGCACCTGAAGTACTTCATAGATCATACAGTACTGAAGCAGACATTTGGAGCATTGGCGTGATAACATACATCTTATTGTGTGGAAGCAGGCCTTTTTGGGCACGTACTGAATCAGGAATTTTTCGCTCCGTGCTTAGAGCTGATCCAAACTTTGATGACTCGCCTTGGCCTACAGTATCAGCAGAAGCCAAAGATTTTGTGAGACGGCTTCTGAACAAAGACCACAGGAAAAGAATGACAGCTGCCCAAGCACTGGGTAAGTTGGCATTTACTATATCAGGATCGGGCTTAGGGGAACAGAAGAAGTACTATAGGCCTGTTCTCCTAAGCTTAAAAGCAGGTGCTTTTAGCTTCTTTATTTATAAACTATAATGGAAAAAGCTAAGAGCACCTGCTTTTAACCTTAGGAGAACATGCCTTATATATGGCCATTCTTAACTTGTCTAAACTGGACTATTTTTTGCTATTCATGCACTTTTCTCTTTCACACTGAAAATGAAGGTGATAAGTTCTTCATTTTTGACAGCCCACCCATGGTTAAGGGATCAAAATTATGCTCTGCCTCTTGACATATCGATCTACAGACTAGTTAAGTCTTACATCCGAGCAACACCATTGAAGCGTGCAGCACTTAAGGTATCTATCTCATTTCTTGAATTGACATTCTGAAGTCATGTCAATGAGAAATCTGGATGCAACAACATTGAGCAAACATACAACTCTCTCAGGTATTCGGTTATGAAAACTGATGCATTTTGATGTATGGTTTTGCTTCTATACTTCTGCAGGCTGTTTCAAAAGCTTTGACGGAGGAWGAGCTTATCTACTTACGGGCTCAATTTAGACTTTTGGAACCTAAAGATGGGCTTATCTCCCTTGAAAATTTTAGAATGGTTAGTTGTTGACTTGTACTTGATCTGATCTGTTACATGGTTTTCTCAATGTTTATATCTTATCTTTGAAAGATACTCTCATGCAGGCTCTCATGAAAAATGCATCTGAGGCTATGAAGGAATCTAGGGTTCCTGAAATTATAAATTTGGTGAGCTTTATTTATAGTTTGTTATGTATCGTGAGTTTCGTATCTATCATTAAATGGGGAATGTTGAAATTTTTATGTTCTTTTTGCCTTACTCCGGAAAATTCACTTTTCAAATTTGCTGATTGTACTCTAATTTACTAAGACCAGATTTGGCTGAAAAAAGATCACTTAATTTTGCTTTACTTATTGTTTAAGTGCAAAGGAATGAAAAGATATGGAGACATGAATGTTTGTTCCTGAACTCACGGTGAAATAATGGCAGAAAGTCAAAACAATGATCTGATGAGATAGTACAAGTGACAAGTAAAAAACTAATAAGTATTCCTTTAGATGCCTCTCTTGAACAAACTAAAAGGTTTGCTCCTGAATTCATGGTGAGATAAAGGCCTTAGCACTGCATGGATTGTTACTGGTGTTTAACAATTTTACTTTGTTGCTATTCTGATATGGTGCCTGGACATCATTGTGTTTTTCTCCATATAAATACTGATAATGAACTTTTTGCACTTAAGTTGGAACCTTTGTCATATAAAAAGATGGAGTTTGAAGAGTTCTGTGCTGCTGCAATTAGCATATATCAGCTGGAGGCTCTTGAAAACTGGGAACATATTGCAAGCACTGCATTTGAGTATTTTGAACAAGAAGGGAATCGGGTTACTTCAGTTGAGGAACTAGCAAAGGTAAAGGAGGCGATTCAACACCTTGCCAAATTATGATTGTAAAAGCATTTGATATTTTGTCCACCTTTTACCCTTTGGTGTTCTTCTATGCAGGAAATGAATGTCGGCCCTACAGCTCACTCTTTACTCAAAGACTGGATAAGGGAAATCGATGGAAAACTCAATTTTCTTGGTTTCACTAAGTTTTTGCATGGCGTAACACTTCGTAGTTCAAATACAAGACACCATCAATAGCCAGCCACACTCATATAGCGCATAGGATGGTGTTAAAAGAGAAAAGTACCAAAATTTTTTTATTTATTTGAATGAAAGATGTGCAGAATTGGGATGTTGTAGAAACGGTCAGGTAATGAACTTTGTTGTGCCGTACAATATATACTATGGAAGTGATGCTAGTCGAATGTCTTGAGGTCTGTCTGGGTGAACAAGAAAGAAAGTAAATGGCTTGTAATCTTCGTTTGTGGGCATTCTTTTATTCAGGTTTCTTGATTACTTGCTTTGTTGTTCCTGTGCAGCTCCTTCCTTTCAATCTTTTGAATACATTAAAAGACCAGATTAGGCCGCTTTTTATTAATCGTAGTTCACATTCATATTTAGTATAAAATACTAGTAGGAGTTATATATTGGTCAAGTCAACGTGCAGAAACCCTGGAAAACATTGGAATCTTGAACTTGTCATGCTTCAGATTGAAAGTTATGAATTCAATACTGGTTTGGTTGCCAGAAYCCTATCGTTATAGGGCAATATAWTTTGACCTCAACATCTTATCCTTATTGAAGGAGGTGAAGCCGATAAAATAAAAAACAAAAATTATGTATGAAAAACCATAAAACTTTTTTTGTCAGTTCAAAGAGATATTGATCCTATGACTTTATCTTTTAATAAAGTTTAATGAAGGTTTTCTTTCTCACATTCTTGCTCCTTTTGGTTTGATGGTATTGTGTGATTAAACCCTCACCAATTGATCGCAAGATCTCTAATTGTATTATTAGCTAACGTAATGTGAGATTTTGTTATCCTGAAGCCGTGAGGATCAGAAACTCCYCTCCAAATTCAAAGCAATGASGAGAATAGWAGTGTTGACAGGCAAAATGGTTGGCAAATGAGTCTCTATTGGAAGATACAAAGACACGCAACACTAGTATCGGGTTGTCTGAACAATTTTCAGTTTTAATTTGATTTTAACTTGAGAAGCCATAAGTAAAGCAACTTATCTTCAGAAATTGAAGACAGGAACTTAAGATCGGACGAAAGGAACATGTAGTCCTATTGCGCAATTTGGTTGGTCCTTTTGCTCTATTTGCCCACTTGCATTCCTTCGTTTAACTAACTTCGTAATGGCAAGGAAGCAAAAGAACCCGTGAAGCATGTAAATGCAAGGTAAATTTTAGCATTTAAGAAATATCTCACTGCCCACAATACATATATTTACTCCATCCTTCAATCCAATGATCTGCTTTCCTAGGACTAAGWAAAGACATCTCAACCTCCAGATTTCCAAGATAATCCATGGCTAATCTGACCAAAAAATCTGGGTGAGAAGGCAACATATGTAGTAACTGGTTTTCGAAGCAAAGCATGTGATCCACTCAAACCGCCCATAATCGTGGATCTTTCACTTCTCCAGGAAACCAGCAATATGCTTCTGGGTTATTAAGCATTTAGGATCTTTCCCGTGACGTTTGTAACTGTTCATTGAACTACCATTTGCAAATTGCATTGCATACTTTAACTGTTAAGAAACCAGTGCCGTCATTAGTACCCGGAAGAGCCACTGTGCTGCAGGACCCCATCAGGAACATCATATGGACAGTTATACACGGTAGGAAAGCAACTTACATTGCTCCAGGAATTTGGGATTCTGCCTGCTAAGGCAAGATCATTACTTTCTGCAAATTGCATAGACTGATATAGTAGTTTATATGGGATACAATCATTGTTGATTATCTGTTCAAATTGCGCTGTGGAGCTTTTTTGAGTGGATGATGATTTGAAGAGTAGGCTAAAACATGATAAAGAAAAAGTAGATGATGATTTTAAGGATAAGCCAAGGAGCATGTGAGAAGGCAAAAGATTTCAACACCGCCAGAGAACCATGAGGTCCCATATGCCGGAGCCTTTTCTTTGTGATGAAGGATGTTCATTCSCATGGTCAAAAGCCAAATGTTATTGCATGGTGGCAACTGGCAAGCAAATTGAATGGCAAAGAAGAACCATCGATATATATAAAAAAAAGTCAATCTCTCCACTTTCTGGGGAGGTCGAGAGACTACATAGTAGAATAATTTGTCTGACTGAAGAAACACGCTAAGATGTTTAGTTGTTTACAGTTCATCTTACCGTTATAAGAAGAAATAATCAAAATCCCGATTTTAATTCCCCGTTCCCTTTGACAATCTGGACTTTTTAAGGTTCTTCTTTCTTCTTCTTGAATCCTTTCACACCGAAAGACCAGTTCTGGACAATTACGGTAGGTACCTTAGCTAAATTTTGCTGGAATAATCATACTCTTTAGATATTTAACGATTTTAAAATCCAACWGCCAAGAGATAAGCTAAAGAAAGCAGCGCAACGGGACAGGAAAAGACGGAAGTCCAAATTTGGTGCAGACAACAACTGCTCAACTATCAAACCTATGACCTTACCATTAATAATCAGGTTACGGAAGGCCGATCTTTCTCTGCATTACCTTGTTCTGGTTACCAAGTCAACAACCATGTTTCCAAGAAAAACAAAAGCTAAACATCTTGCCCACCGATTTTATATTGGACCAGAAAAAGAAAAATTTTGATATTGTTCAAGTCTTCAAGAAGACAAGGGATATTCTTCGTTGATGTCCCAGAAAAAAAAAAAAAAAAAAAAAGAGGAAAAAGAATGGAAGTATGATATCATTCATATCTCGAACTTGATTTTGGTTTTGCGTGTATGAGTAGCTAGGACGAGCAAACTAACCACAAAAACAAAGGCTAAAAGAAARGTGAAAAAATTTACAGCGTTGAATGGCAGAATTCTCCAAATTAATCAAGAACCACAAATAACTCAGGCCTTGAAACACCAAGCGTGGTGGTTGTGATGGTGGTGATGAGACTTTTCCTTATCAATCATACCCTGGACATGACGAAACTCCTCAACGTGACAAGGAATATTAATTGGACCGTTATGATCGAATCCGTACTCTTCCTCGGCTTCTTTCAGCAGCTGCATGAACAGCGGATGATTGATATAGATAACCGGTATGATGAARCTCTGTTGCTCCTCGCCTTGACCCACCATAATAGCAAGGCAGCCCTTAGGTATATCCCTCGGCTCTTTCTTCCCGCCTCCGCCGTGYTGCTGCTGGTGATGATGGTGGAAGTGCAGATGAAAATTAATCAGATGGTGATGGTGATGATTTCTATCGCCACTCCCCATTGTGAGAAAACCAAGATTTACGACCAAGAAGAAATCAAACGAGAAAACCCTCCTAGCTCTGTGCTTTTTCTTGCGAAAATTATATGCAGAAATCGTTACAAGAACAAGACAACAGAAAAAGGCCAAGGATCAGAAGCCGAAATAGCCAGTTTAAAGAGGGTAAACGAAGAATCTGTAAAAGATCTTGGAACGTTGCTCATGATATATTATCCTTGGAATTGCAAAGCATATAGGAAATCTGGTTTATGAAGATTGAGTGAGAGGTTTCAAGGAGCAGAGATTAGGGCTATATATAGTAGTTGTATACACAAACACAATATCTATTATCTATATGGCTAAGCTAGCTAGGGCAAAAGGTGGGCGACCGAGGAGATTACTGGGACATTTCTTGATTTATACACAAAGCACAGAGGTCAGTAATTCTTGTTCGAGTTCTAGATAGAGACGGAAAAGGAAACGGCACAGCTGAGACAGTCGTAACTTCCTTGGGGTGGGTAATTTTGGAATTGCGTCTCTTGTACGAATTGTAACTCCCATTTTTATGGGGCCGGCTCTCAAACGCGACATTGCTATTTACAGGGGCACTCTTTGAATAACTTAAAAGGCCAAAGTGTATAATTATTTATACATTAGTCTCCTTTCCCTTTTTCTTTTTCTTTTTTTGCAACTATTATTATAATATAATTCAATTTTTGCATTTTGTTGAGAGATATTTAGTAATTAATGACCCAAACCAATGAAAAATCAATATTACTTTTACCTAATCTAGGTTTGTCAAAGTTTTTTTTCCAAAAATGTATTTAAAGAAAAATATTTTTAAAATATATTATATTAATATTGAAATAAAGCGATAATGCAAAACTTATTAATTTTGTATGTGAATTTAAATATGATTATTTATATTAGTTCACTTGAAACTCTTTTTTATTAAAAACATGGACAATTTAATTTTTTTAATTATTTATTATTCTTTCCGTCTTGTAACTAATAAGAGCATAGTAAAGACAATGCCTTCATAAATTATTTTAGTGTAAACATTCCTTGTCGTAATAGCTTCAGCATTAAATAGCAGGGGCTGTGGTTTTTCAGCTTTGCTTGGAAGTAGCATGAGGTGGAGTGGTCATAGCAATTCCATTCCCAAAGGCACGAAAGGTTCCTCGATTAGGTAAGAAGCACTAGTATAATCAAGAGAAGGAGAATTTGCCACTTTGGCAATTCCGGGGTCCACAAATTGATAAGTTCCAACCGACAATAAGATGTCACCATCCGTCAGCATAAGAAGCGACCAATAGCCTATCTGGAAACGTCCACATAGACGTCGAGTTCAAACCATCCAAAATGGATCACAAGTTTTTAATGGGAAAAATCAATCATTAAAATTCGGGCTTTTTCTTTTACTAGCAGCGGATTCCAACCAGAAAAATCAAGAGAAAAATAAAAGCACTGAAATCACGCTCCATTGGGCCATATGGGGCAGGACCCAGTCTGATGCCGGATTTTGCTCCAGATTTTCCCTGGCAAAAGAAAAGGTAGCGTGACCATTTTCTCTTGAGCGTGACTAAATAAGAATCATCGATCATCATCCACATGTGCCCCCTTCGATTATCACCATTAATTAAATTCCGTTACTTTTATCCTTCTTTTTCCTCCACGCACAAATATTCCATTTTTTTACCACTACATTTAAATTGAATTAACCGAATATTTTTCTTTACGATTACTTGATATTTTCGCTCGACAAGAGATTTAATTCAGATTATATTCACGAAATCAAATTCTTATTCATTAAAAGACTTAATCGGGACTCTTTTAATATAGTGTCACAAACAAAAGTCAAATACGAAATCTTACTTTTAATTTGCTATTAACTTAATTACTATTACAAATTGTTGGGTTAAATTAAAAGAATATTTATTTTTTGTCTAAATAATATATATTCATCAATTAAAATATCGAATAATTATAAAATTTAGCCTCTCATTATATTGTCAATTTTTTTTTACCTCTTTTTGGTAAATTACTCTAAAGTTCTTTTTTTTTTATCTGACTTTGAATCTTTTGTGAGACCTTATGCAATACTCTAAATATTTGACACATCTTCATTGATTAATAAATTTCTACAAACTATATTTTCATCCTAGGTTAATTTCTAACAAAAATTAATTAATAATTTGATTAAAAACATATGACTACTTGTAAAATTACAGAAAACTTAAAAGTAAGAAAAATGCAAAAATACAATTTATTAATAGTTTTCAATTAAAAGTTTAGTTAATTTAAGGGAATTTGACTTGAAATTGAATTAAAGTTCACGAATATATATATATATATATATATATATAAAATAAAAACATTAAAAGTTAAAATTTATCTTATTACCGATCACACCTCGCATTTGAGAGTGGTGATGTGGAGGGAGCTTTGCAATTGATACGAGCATGGGTGATCTGTGGCAACTTCATAGCCATAGATTAAATTCCATCCTATCTCCTCCTTTAACTCTATTAATTAATTATAATAAAAGGAGAAGAATGTGAATTAAACTAGGCATATGGTGGTAACAAWTYTTAGGAAAGAATTTGCTTTATGACCAATAAGCTGGTATAAAGCAGCCCCATTTTAATTGGAACAAGGTACTATGTATTCGAAAAGTAATTGATATCTTCTCGGAGGTTGCAACCAAAGTATGAGGTGGGCAGCCATAACATCATAGTCTTTGTGGATCTCTTTACTTTTATAAAAATATGCCTTATTCGGATCTTTTATTTATATATATATTTTTTATTATATCGATAAGAACACGATATTTATATATATTTATTTAATTTATTAAGTATTCTCATGCTCGATGCAACAATTGAGTTTGTAGTTCACAGATTGGTGGCGATGGGCCTGCTGTCCAATGTAAAGGGTACGGTGAACCGTCGAAGCTTCTTTTGTGCAACTGAACGCGGGCTGCGCCGGGCGTTACGGGAACGGAAGTCGTCCGAACCTTTGACTTGCCCCTAAAGAAARGTACTAGTCCTCCAGCTGGAGAGCTACATTTGTCCTCCAGAGCTTTCYTATTATAGAGGGCCCAAYAACGATGCCTAGGGAAAAAAGAAAGAAACGAGTTCTTCAAGTGTCCTTAATTTCTTAAGTTCGGTGGATGTTGGACTTGTCCAAAGAAATATTAATTGGGCCTTAATTCGAGAAAATTCCAGATAGCCCGGTGGGAGACGGTTATATATGCATTCAATCTTTCAATTACGTAAAAGTAATTTGTTTTCAAGTTTTTTTTTCTTTTTAGAGTTAAAAGTTATTTTGAATTTCTTTTCCAATTCTAATTTTAGTTTTAGAAAGTTCTTTATGAAAAATATTTTACAATAAAATAATTATTTTTATAAATGATTAAAAAGAATTCCTACAACCCGTAACGGGCCTAAAGCCTTTGGACATCCGCCCGATAATGATGCGTGTCAGAACTTCCCAGTCTGGACATCAAAGTTTCGTTTATGGCTTTTGTCCGTACCCATAAAATCTTGAGTTTTAAGTTCATATATAGAAAAGCAGCTTCTATGAAGGATGTATATTTAATTTATCAATACTCGATAAGTTATATCTAACTCAATAATATATATTATAAGTTATGAAAAAAGCTCCATTAGTGATGGCTTACTAATAAACAGATCCTGAGATTATCAATGTGATAATCATAAGTTTAATGCTAATAAATTAAGGAATCAGAAACGATAAATAAGCAATTTGTAGATTCACAAGTCCACAATTTGTRCAAGTAGGCGCGAGAATAGAAGAATGGAGTATCTGATACTGCTAGATTTGCTTTTGGAAACTACACCCGTCAATGCCTACTATACAAACATAGTAGGAACTGGCAGTGGCCAGCAACTAGGGAAGAGACCAATTACTAATCTACCCCCTCACACCCACCCTTTCAAATTGTTACCGCATAATGATTTTATTACAAAGAAAAAAATGAGGATATTTGAGCCCTTAATCACTAATCCCTTTTTGGCATGCAAGATTTTGAACAATAGATCAGTTATAGCTAATATTGAAGCAATAAAAATTTTACTGCGTGAAAGTAAAATCATAAATAAAAATTTAAAAAATTGGTTTCTAATTGCTCTACCTTCTTTTTCCCCTTCTCCACAAGTGAATTTTAAACAAAATTTTTCCTACTTGCAGTAATTTTTTTTTTTTTTCTTTGAAACGTTACTGATTGTTGTCTCCCAGAGAAAGAACTTACAGATTGGATCGAAACCAACTAAATGCTTCCCTTATGCTGTCTCTTGGATAATTGAAAATCTAACACCGTTCATTCAGCTTGGTCGGAAAGCCATTCATCTCCGATTGAACGAAATGCCCTCCGCAGAATGGCAAAAGGTGACCCCGACATTCTCGGCTGAGCATTTCCCTTTTCCAATTGACTAGGATCCTCCACCTATGACTTCCCTGTCATGACTCAACCTCCGACCGCCGTAAGCTGATGCTGGGTAACCAAGGGCAACAGTGTCCTCCTGCCGTGAGTGCCTCGGTAATTGGTGTAATTACTAAAATGAGCAGCCCAACCGTCACGAACCATGCCACGCAGAGGAACATGGCGAGCACCGCGGAGCTGTGGGCGGGGCTGCCCGGCGTCCACAAAACAGATAATGCCAGAAATAGAATTTGCAAGGGCAACGCTATCATGACCGTCGAAGCCAGAGTGTTGATTCGAGCCCTAATATTCTTGTTGATCACAAATGCCACCACCTTCCAAGACGATATCAAGAAGGCTAATAAGTATGCAGCCGCAAAAGCTCCAAAAACAAGAGAAGTCAGCAAGGGATACTTGCAGAGCACCAAAATGTTCCCAAAATGATCAGTGAAACGGAGGGAACTCCCGTGCATGAGCTTGGGTAACCTTGTCTGCAACGGTGAGAAGAACACAAAGAGAATTTGTAGCGCAAAAACTGGAGAACAAGTTAGACATACGGAACCAAGAGCCCACATTCGACGCGGCACACATTTCCTGATCGAGACGTTAACCAAGAATAGAAGGGTTATCAAGAAACCTGGTTCGAAGAAACCGAGAGAGAGAACTTGATGGACTTTGCAAAGATTGGCTTGTTGATTTAAGGTTAAAGAGGGCAAGAAAGGGAAAAGGTATTGTCGACGAAAGACGGCTAGGCGGAGAACTTCATTGACAGCCCAAAGGGAAGCGAAGGAGACAAGGAGAAGGCGAGTGGTCCAGAGGGAATTGAAATTCTGTAGATGGTGCCATCGACGTGATCTTAAGCAGAGGTGAAATATGATGGAAAATGAAAGGACGCAAAGGAGGAGGAAACCGGCTATTAAAAAAAGGGTGGCAAAATCGAAAGCGCTGTCGCCGATGGGTATTGAAGGAAAGAAGAAATAGGGATGTCCCTCATGTGCTGGAACTGGCGAAGGAGCAGGAGAAAAAGGAGACAGCAGTGGTGGCATAGATATCAATGAGGATGTTGCTGGTGTTGGTGGTAATGCCCCTGGAAATACCACGCCATTGGTATTAACTTGGAAGAGGAACTTTCTCATAGATAAGGAGGTACTGGTTCGGCGGTCGGCCGCGTTTGCAATAATATTATAATTGATGGTGGTAATATTCCGTTAAGGACCTGGAATTGCATAGTTTTGGAATCTAGGGGTTGGAGAGAGAGAGAGCGAGGGAGGGGATGGGAAGTAATTCCCTCCTCTTCTCTCAACCGAAAGGAAACCAGGCTGTTTAGCAGCTACAAAAGATTAACTTATTTTGGGGGGAGAGAGAGAGAGAGAGAGAGAAAGAAGATGATGGTGGTGGTGGTGGTGCTGCCTGTTATGAGATTGTTCCTAAGATAGCGTAAATGTACGGACGTGCTGCTTCTTTCCGGCTTCGACCATTCTGGCTATGCATTGCCGGGAATTAACGTGAAAAACTTAAAATAAGGAAAGAATCCTTAAATATTTCTCAATTTCAAATACTTGTTTTTTCTTTGGTCTTATCACTGTAATGCTGCACTTTTGTTTTTTCTAATAACGTTCTGCCCCTTTAGGACTCTCCAACCTTGACGGCAATTTTGGTGCCAATTTTCACCCTACCCATCATACTATGGCTTTGCTACTGTCAAATTTACTTTGACTTTTTTCCTGAGGCCAGTATTTGACCAGAGCTGGCATTGTCATATACTAGTATGACTCTTATCGATATTGCCTTAATCATGTAATTAATTAAGGTGGTATTTGGGATTGTTTTTTCCAATCGCTACAACAACTTTTAGGGTCATAAGTAGTTTTATAAGCATTTGGTAAGATTCGTCTGTTATTTTTAAAAGTGCTTTTAACTATTTTAAAAAAAATTATAAAATGAAACTCTTCTATAAAGTAGTCGTAGTTGCTTTAAAAAAAAAAA
>MEJB01000021.1:3210633-3263374 GCA_001752375.1 Rhazya stricta | reverse complement strand
TATTAATTTGTAATAATATTTAATCAATTAAATTAAATAAAAGGTAATTTTATTGTTTACCTTTTTTATATAATAAATATATTATGCAATACCCTTTGTGTCATTTTACAAATTAACAACTGCTTAATCAATAGTTCTATTAAAAATTTTATAAACTATTTATTAGGACAGTACCCCTATTACCAAACACTAATCAACTTTTCTTGACAGCAACCCCAAACTAGCTCTAAGATAATTTTCTTGGTCATGAATATTGAGTAATCAATCAATGGGTAATTTAGTCTTTTTCCTTATAATTGAAATTCTTTAATTAGATACTTTCTAAGAGAATGTTATGTAATAGATTGTTTTGGTTCATCCATTTCAAAATAATTAACTAGTGACCTTATAAATATTCCTTCCGTTTTAAAGTAATGGTCCTTTTGTACAACTTTTTTTTTTCAAATTATTTGTTATTTTTCAAAAATACTTTATCTCTAATTGATAGCTTATTTAAATTTAGGATATCATTTCCGATGTGTTGGACATACACATTGGTCAAAGTAAAATATCTATAAAAAATGAAAAAAAAGTTAGGAATGCTATTTTATTTAAAAATTTATAAAAAGAACTCCTCTAAAATCTTTTGTCCTCTCACTCTATTACCTTCAAAATTTGTCCTTATCTAATCCCTACAAAATCTTTCTTCCTCCTCCGACTTCAAGATATTTCAAGATATCGGATGTTCAATCTCCAACCTTATCATAAATAAAGCCATCCCTATGGGAATAAATCAATTGGTTTTATAATAGGAGTTAAATTTGAAATGACCCTCTTTTTATAGGTTAGTCATTTATCAGGACTCTATTAGAATAGATTATACGGTACACATTCCTAATTTATATCCTCTACAATATTCTGAAATGAGTCAATTTAGGGCAGCATGGGCCTTTAAAGAAATAGGAAAATCTATTTTCCTTTCCCTTTTGRATAATAGAAAATAACAATTCTATCTGTCTAGAGTCCTTGTCTCTACCTGATATTGTGAGATGGCTTAGCATGAAAATAGTAGTTTTGGAACTCTGGAAGCCAGCTTGAGGAGAATGAATTTTTGCCATTTGCAGCAAACTATAGCCAGTTTACCGCAAAGGTCCTCGTACACCAAATTAAAAGCTGACATTTCTCAAGCCACAAAGAGAGAGACCTCGGTTAAGTAAACTTACTGATTCAGGAGGAGAGCTTTTTCCAGTCTCTATCCTTGCGGTGTTCCCAAGTCCTGAATCATGTAAGATCAGGAAATACGAAAACTACAGTGGAAGAATCAGCAGGATAACCGAACGATATTTTCACGCGATCCAACAGTTCACTGAACTCGAACTCAAACTCAAACTGCACCTTTCTCAGCTCAAACATGTCTCAAGACTCAACTACCACCCTACACAACTTATGTTAACTCGGACTCCACTTCAAATTTACATATCAAGATGGGGAAGCAGCCAGTAAACTGAGAGGTCACAGGTTTACTGACGAGTCGTACATATTTTATTAAGCCCAAATTGATTATGGTTTCTTAAAGTACAGAAGGATGAAACTTCGGTGCATTGATAATGCAAGCCATCTGGAATTATTTTTGTAGATATAATGGTGGCTGAGAGAGTTATGTATTAGTAATTGAGTGACCTGAAGATAATGAGAAAAAGAGAGAGCACTAAATATTCTTTTGCACCTGGATGGAAGGCCAAGGCAATGGAAGGAGAAGGTGCTAAATATTCAGAGGACACACACTTATAAATCCTTTGATGCAATTACCTTAGCTTTAATACTTCAGACCATCCACAAGTTATTTTCAAGGACTTAGAAATCATTTAGGTACCTAATTTTCCAGATCTGCGATAGTTCTAAAAGCTGGAAAATCACCATCCTCTCATGTTCAAACCAGCATTTCACTGAGGATGAACCATGTTGCAAGAGCAGCTAAGCATAAAATGAGTGGACATAATAAGCTAATCAGTATAGGACAATTAGTTTAACACCTAAACAAAGAAGAAAGACACTCATTAGGAGCATAAGTTTTTCTTAGAACATGTATTCTGTTTAGCATATAATCTTGAATATTGATTGCATTTTCATCAGATAGCTAATGCAGAAATGAACTTCACATGTTACATATAATTCTCTAACCCATAAGAAAAAGGAAAAGAATTGTAAAAGGGGTAACTATTCCTCTCAAAAAGACGAAACCATCCACTGCTTATACCCTCATTAAACAGACACATACAAATAAAAGATACAGGAACATCTCACAATGAAGGATGGCACATTTTTCTCAATCTTCAAAATCTTTTATCTAATAGGGATCGAAGAGAAGTACTGGAGCCAGAAACATAATTATTGAAATCTATACTGCAAATTATCAGAAGCTTAAATCATAATCGGCTATTAATGTTAATTATCCAATGAGCTGGAGGTGAGATAAAGGATATTGAAGATCGTACACTATGGGAACAGGAGGCAAACATGAACTGAAATCCTCTATCCGAATGAAAGCAAAAACGTTGTAAAGACCTTCAGTATTATCCAATCCTCTTAGACCTAATTAACAAGGTTAATTTGCAACAAAACGAAAAAGAGAGTGAACAGAGAAAAGAAACGTTATACCAAGTAAGAAGTAAGAAACTACGATAGGATTACCGGTTGCGGAAGAAGTGTTAACCCCCACATGCTGCAGAAAGGTGGATCATCCGCCTGCAGGACAAAGAAATAGAGCATGAAAAGGATACTCCGTTTCAATGTGGGTGGACTAGCGGAAGCAGAGATTAAGGGGAATGAAGCCTGGTCCGAGACTCCCCGGTAACTGAATATATTTATGAGTTACAGACATTCATAGAGTGTTTAGCGAGAAAAGATTGCTTAGAACTGAATCGGATGATCAGGGTTGGTGGCCTCGAGCCAGACAACATTCCCCTCAAAATGGAAGCTTCCATAGTTCATTTTCCAGAATTCTAGGCCGATATCATTCTGCTGATGAGATAAGGATTCTTCCAGATATGAAGTCCATTTGCAATGAGTTGGAGGTGAGAAACAAATCAAGATGAGATGTGTGCTTCATGGTTTCTCATTTTCCAATGATGAACTTTATGATGAATGCGATGATTCGGTTCCACAGGCTAGGAGAGGACAAGAAGAAGAAGARAAAAGATGGGCAGAAAACCTAGCCCTACAACAAACAGCTGGGTAGCAGCAAAGGGACCCCAATCTGTGATTTTATGGTGACATATAATACTGTTATGACGCTTCAAACGATCTTATACGTCGTATTGGGAAATGATTATGATTGAGGTATATTCCAATTCATGATGGCTCGGCACTTAGCCTCCCCAATGACAAAAACCAAAGTGGAAGAACGGTTGAAACCCAATCCTATAGTGCACAGATGTCACATAAAATTACTTTCGTAGCCAAATGTTCGACATCGAAACATCATCAGTTTAATACATATTTTTCTATAATATCACACCATACATAGATATCATAGTAAATATTAAAAGGATTAAATTATATATACACATTATAATTTAATTAATAATTTATATATAATAAAAAGATATATGAAAAAGTTTTTGATAATATTATTAAATTCGTTAGGAATTATTGAAGAGACAAAAATCTAAAAGGTCTCCTGGCACAAACGGCAGAACATGTGACAACAACTTTCCCATTCACTCGGTCCTCGTAATGGACTATGGTCTTTAGTAGCACTGAGTTCATCGGGATTTGCAAATTCAATCCACCCTTCAGGCGGAGTTGGTTTGTGGCGGTGGAATAGAATATGAAACGGAATAATGGAAACACGCTTTTTACTTTACGTATGCTTTAATATTGTTGTTCTATTTCGAACCCTTTGTCAAGGTTCACATAGGAATCACTCCAAATCCTTATGTTCAAAGCACAACTAGAGAAAAATTTCGTTCATAAAATTAAAGTTTGAAATTTAAAAATTTATTAAAATTTTTAACTTTAAAAGTTTATTTATAAAATTTAAAATTAAATGTTAATTTTTTTATTTTTCTAGAGATTCAATATTTTCACATTAATGAGACTAATCGAATTTAATTTGAATTACYTCTAATGAGTCTAATTCTTACTCAAAAATATTATTTAACTTGTAGTCATTTTTTATTTTTATGAGGAAAAAAAAGTTGAAATCAACAAGGTTATTATTAGTTCACTCGAAAATCCAATGGGTGAACATTATTTGCAAAGTTTATTCATGAGAATGAACACATTTCTTATCATTCTATGTGGAAATGAGACTTTCAGATGTGCTGGGCTAATCATCAACTTGAGACAGTTAGTAAGTGAAATATTAAGTCAAAGTGAAATTTTAGATTTCGACCCTATTTGTCATGTTATGTTGAAAGGGTTTTGAATCGAATATTTTGTATTTTAGGATTCTATTCGAATTAATCTCATAAAGTGAGGGTATCGAGATATTTTAAATAAAAAACTTAAAAGAATCTTTTGGTGAGATGGTGCGGTTTCAATACCTCCTTTTTCGGTCTTGTTCCATTGCTGTTTGGACAAATAAAGCGAATCCAGTCCGCTGTTGTATTGGACTTGTTGGTGGCTCTGGCCCGAAAACATTCATCATCTATAATTCAGTTCAGTACAATACCCATTTGGACCAAAAAGGATTCCCAGAGAAAGGGCAATAACTGGTTTCAGCCTACACTACTTTAAAGATTCGAACGACTCAAACCTTGAGAGTACCCAATAGCAGCGGGCCGCTTTGTGTCTCCATTCTCTCGATTCTGTCCCATCTCTAGAGCAAGAGAAAAACGCACTTCTTGCCACTTCAATTCATCAATTCAAGAATACCTATTCAGTGTTCATTACCCAGTTGATCCCGCTCATGTTTTGAACCACAAAGGTCTGCTCAAACTATGATAATTATCTCAAGAAAGCAGCAGTAGATGAAGAAGATATTTTGATAGTAATCAAATCCCATCCCAATTAACAAACGACCATTTGCAAGAAACTTCAGCCTATGTGGCAAAATAGTTCTTTTACACACGTCTTTTTGGACATCGGAGATTATCAGACCAAGCGCAGCTTGACAACTCATCTTGATTTTGGCTCTTCGGTGGAGGGGTCATAATCATGGCCATTTAGGACAAAATATGGATTCATTTTCAGTCAGATAAGGGTRGGTATTTGAGAGAGACTTGGAGAGAATTTTGTGGAGTGAGAGAAAGAGGAAAGAAGAGAAAACTGGTG
Source organism: Rhazya stricta (assembly GCA_001752375.1). Lineage (NCBI taxonomy): Eukaryota > Viridiplantae > Streptophyta > Magnoliopsida > Gentianales > Apocynaceae > Rhazya > Rhazya stricta. The sequence goes on along the minus strand of MEJB01000021.1, from coordinate 3,258,118 downwards.
GCAATTTCTTCATCAAGTTGGCCTAGTTTCCGGAACCTGGACAGGTTATATCAAGTCCAGAAGATTAAACTAAATTGATCAATACACTAGTCGTTAAAACAATGGTGAAGGCTGAGAAAGATCATCATGGTTTCTTTCTCTTTCTCATCCAAACTTTCTACAACAGTATCTTGTTGCGCCAGCCAGAGGACTCCAAGTCTCCAAGGAAAGACCGACAGCAAAGAAAATATTAGATTAAGACCATGAAAGACGAGAAGGAATCTTCACCAACCTACTGTGGGAAAACCAATTTATATTAGGTCAAATTAAGCTAGATTCCTCTACAAAGAAGGCACGAACAAAGGGTTGCAACTTCTCGTCATCACCTTTCCTCTTGCATTGGATCCCAGAATCCCTTTTAATAGATAAATAATTTAACCTGAGGAATCATGGACATTTTAACTGTGTAGCCAAAGGCTACTTGGCTGATCAAGAAATATGAAATAAGACTATCGAATCTACAGCTCCAACTGAATAGGTGCTTAATGTGTTTTCTTCTGTTCTCTGTTTGTTATTGTAGTGGAACTTTTGAAGAAATGTATTTGAAGGGTTGTTTTGGAAGAAGATCATTATCACGTTTTTGCTCTATTGAATATATCTGGCTCGGTGGCTCCACCGTAAGGAAGACGCAGAGAGCTTGTTAACCTAGGGAAGCCACGCATAACCACCAAGGGTCCCGTTTCACGTGGAAATAACTTTGATAAAGTCTGCCAACCATTTAGAGTAGGGTCATTTTCCATCTGACGGGAAAGACACATTGAGGGAGGCGGTGATGACAGTTGCTCTATAATCTGCGGTATAAGAGGCATTGCAATTGACACTGCATTGTAGTGTTTCGTGGAAGGACCTTTCATCGTCGCTGTTGGGGCAGCCAAACGGACAATGTTCCTGCGGCACATGAAGTTAGGGTACCAAGAAGAAGACAATATTGAGAAGGTTCAATGTTCAAACACGGCATACTCAGCTGCACATGTCATCAAAATTGAAGAATCTTCTTCTTTACAGAAAAGAATTGGAACTGGTTCACGTGGTGATTTTGCTTTGTCCTCACTGTTTGCGTCCTTATTGCTCATTTGTCCCTATTAGGCTGCATTAACCTTTTAATAAAGTCGATGCTGCTTCTCGCTCTCTCTTCGGTTGTAGTTTAAAGCATATTATTTTTTCTGACCTTTCAGATGGATAGGGTGTACCAAAACTCGGGGTAAAAAAACATGATCAAATGACTCTGACTGAGGAACACCCAGAAGATGAGAAGATGTATAACATCCATCATTCCTCCAACAAAAACCTGTGGCGTATTCTTTGCCATATCATGCCAGTACGGCAGGCTTCATACCAGAAATCGATGGCCTTTCGGCTTACATGGATAGATTTAGCTAGGAAGGAACAAGTAATTAATAAGTAAAATATTCCAAAAACCATTCCCACACCATGGCAGGAAGAGCATGAAGCTTGGTAGTAACACTGGTAAATGGATGCATGCCGCGTCTACCAAACAATGAGACAGACGAGTAACGATTCCTCTTAAAGATTTCTTAATAGGGACGGGACATCCGAAGCCTATGGTTAATACTTCATAGGCTCTATGAACTTCCGCAAGCTGCTGTGAGCCTCTTCTAGTCTCTAGCTAGATGACATGAAGAATGGAATTCAACAAAGGAACCAAGTCTATCCAACATCCACAGACCTATGTCTTCTCGTGCCTAAACTTAAGAAGATATGTTTCCTTCCAGAAAGAAAAAGAGATCAAATGAGTTTAAAAAATTCTTAATGGAAAAATAATATATATCGCCCACCTCTTTTTTCATCAAAGATTAAGATAACAAGTAATAAAAGATTTAATTATATGGGAATTATTAAATCACTTTTAAATCAACCTTACTAATCAATAAGACTAGTGATCAAAACGAGATTTTAATAGATTTCATAGTACTATAAGGAGATCAGTTCTTTAAGTTTGGAGAAAAATATGGGTCGTTTCTATGCCCTTTTACCTGTTGGGGTAGAGTGTGGGACGAATACATGTTACTAGCTTGTTAGGATCTCAGCCAAATAGTAGGCCATTGTTATCCTTATAGGCCTGCTATCATGGTGAGAATCGGAGTTACAAATTGATTGAGACCAGAAGATTTAGGTTTTCTCCCATTCCCACCGAGGTCATCCAATCGAAACCAACCAAAAGATAAGTACAAAACTGGAAAGATAGAAGGGAGATGAGACAAGATAGGGATGTGCAAAAGTGAAAGGACAGCTTGCACTACCTGAAATTACTCAAATTAGCCGTCAAAACAAAAGCCTCCATGACTTCGAAGGCAACTCTGCTAGGTAGTTTCGTCAATGCATGGCTATATATCTAAAAGCCAAATTTTTACCAGGGTTCTATAAACCAGAAGTTAGAGAATCCTCTCTTCTATATGAAGCCCAGAAAGAAAAATGGTTTTAACGAGAGAAGCTCCAGTCAAGATTCGAAACTGAACAACATGATGGAACAAGAACACTACTCACAAGAGCAACAGACTGAAGTTTCCGCTAAAGAGAAGACATCTCCAACTCCGAAGAAGAAGAGATGCGAAAACAATAAGAGGTTTACTGATGAACAGGTGAAGTTACTCGAGTCCATATTCGGCCAAGGGACAAAGCTTGACCCAAGGAAGAAGATACAGATTGCTAGAGATCTTGGGTTGCAACCCCGCCAAGTATCTATCTGGTTTCAGAACAAAAGAGCCAGATGGAAATCAAAGCAAATGGAGCAGGAATATAGAGTGCTCAAAAACAATTTCGATGCTCTAAATCAAAAGTTTGAGTGCTTGAAGAAAGAAAATCAGTCTTTGCTTGAGCAGGTCGTTGAATCTTGACCTATATTCATCTTATTTGTCTATTCTGTCCATGTTTTTTCCCTTTCAGAAGTTTATGACGAACTTTTCTTTTTCTAACAGATTCAGACAAGAAGGAGTTTGTTAGAAAATAGCCATGGCAGGCACAGTAGCAGCAATGATTCAACTGAAAATGGCGCATACATAGATTCAGGAAACAGAAATGGAATATCTGAGCTCAAAGAAAATGATGACAGGGCCTTGTTTTCAGACGACGATGAGAGAGGAATTGACAGAGAAAACCATAAAAAGGAAGAAATACAATTTCTGAGCATGTCTGAACATGGAAGCAGTTCATTAGCATCACCTGGTCAGCAATGGTGCAATCTTCCATCAGGTTGCCTCTTGGATGAGTCTTACTGCCCTTCTGGTTGGTGGAATCTCTGATAATCACGTGGGCCTTCCTTGATATTGATGAAAGCAAGCAGGTGCAGAATACCACTGACTGATGTCTAATGGACGGCAGAATATCGCAACATGTCAAGATTCCTAACCTGCTGATCTCAGATCATCCGTCTTCATCGACGACTGTAGTTAACAAGAGAAAGAAACTGCAGGAGGAAGGAGATTCCAACAATTCTAAGGCAGTTACACCCAGTAAAAGACGCCTTCTTTCTTTACTTTTTCCTGCAGATGAAAGTCGAGACTTACCATTTCCACCCAAATTTCTTTATCAGCAAATGGAAGACAATGAACAATGCGAGAACTAAACACAGACAGCAGCTGTGATGATGACAAAAAGACCACTTTCAAACTATGTTTATGTATGTATATATGTTCATCATTTTGTTCCATCTCAAACCCCATTCCCATTTTATAGTGATCTTGGCTTTCCGAACCCTTTTTCTTTCTTAAAATGTCAAGCACTCCAAATTGATCAATGACTCAACAATTTATATCGTGTAACAATTTGAACCCATATGCATACTCTGAGAGAGGGAGAGAGAGAGAGAGAGATCTACTATGGCAATTGTTTATCATACGCAAAGCAATCTACAGAGATGAGATAAGCTTCTACTCTTCTTCTTTTCCTCCTCCTACCAGTTCATGACAGGCTAAGGTAAGAGTATGCCCAACAAAAATTAAATCAACAATCACCAATGCTTTGAATATGCAAACCTAGCTAATAGGAAGATACCGCGGTAACCCAAATTCAGCTAAAACAACTAAGAAAATGGAACCGCACCCAAGTAGGTACAGGAGAAATACTTCACTTAATTTTCAGTCACAGGAAGATTACGTTCATTTTACTGATTAAGTAGATGAGCAGTCCGACTGCAAACTCATTCTAACACTACTCTTAGATGCGTCCGTTGGTTTCGCATAAAGTAACATCATTCAGAATCACATCAGTGCCAAAATGCTACKCTACAAGAGTGACTTTTAGTCCACAACCAATTGTTAAAACTGCTTCTTCGTGAATTTTCTTCAACTAATTGACTCAGCAAGCAAAACATCTCATAGGATAGAGTCCTCGATCAGAAGTCAGTATGATACAAAAGAAACACGGCCTGATTTTCGAGCAAATTGTTATCAGGACGCGAAACATATAAAAAAGGTACCAGCAACCTCGCATCGCCGACGGTTTGGCCGAGTGGTCTAAGGCGCCAGATTTAGGCTCTGGTCCGAAAGGGCGTGGGTTCAAATCCCACAGCCGTCAATTGTTTTACCAAACATTTTTCCTTTTCTTTCCTTTTTTTTTTTTTAATCCTTTGAGGAAATTTCCTTTCCTTTTCTGGAGTCAAAATATAATTTTTTTTTCACGTTTTCCTTTAACTTGTCAAACATTTTTCCTTTTCTTTTTTTTTTCCTTTGAGGAAATTTCCTTTCCTTTTCTGGATTCAAAATATATATTTTTTTTCACGTTTTCCTTTAACTTGGAATTGATAAGTGTGAATTTTTATTAATATACTAGAATTAAGACTTATAAGTGATAAGGGCCTTAATTTATCAAAAGTACATTATGTGAATAATAAATTTTTATCCAATTCATAAATTTGATCCTTAAAGTTTATAAAATTACAATAAATATAATTCTTGATATTTCATATTTTATTTTATCTAAAAAGAAAAAAAAAAAAAAAAAAAAAAAGGACACCCGAGGGGAGCAAGTAATATGACGCTGTTATCCACATGTTACTGCGAACGACATAGCTGCGCTCTGAACTAAGTACTTCCTGCCACACAGAATGAGCTGAGACTTCATTCCATAACCGGTTGAGGCCAGTGAGAGACAGCATCTACAGGGGTGGTAATGGCTCCGTCAATCGCAATTTCGATGTCAATTTCGTCTCCGGTATCGTACTTCAGATGTTCTTCATCTTCAAATGACTCCCTCATTTCTTCCTCCTCGTTAAATTTTAAGGCCCTCAAGTTCCCTCGTTTTTGGCCGTGGCAAAAGGTAAATCTATTCTGGACCTCTGCGAAGAAGATGTATGTATAGACGTATGCTGATTCTTGTTCGAGATCTTATCAGGTAAAGATGGGCCCACTTACTGTGTCTCCTATGGGGTTTGGGACTTGGGCATGGGGAAACCAGATTCTATGGGGCTACCAGGAAAAAATGGACACTGAGCTTCAGCAGTGTTTCAATCTGGCGGTGGAAAATGGTATTAACCTCTTTGATACAGCCGATTCTTATGGCACTGGAAAGTTAAATGGACAAAGCGAGAAACTTCTTGGAAAATTTATTCGCGAGTACCAAGGTGCATGATCAAATTAAGTATCTTTCTGCATATGTTTTAAGTTAAATGCTGCGAATTTTTGGGTCTCTTCTGTGGCCCTGACAAATTAATCAGGCATCAAATATATAGGCTTGGGAGCAATTTGTACAGCGTTAAACTGCTAATGCTTGTTGCTCCTTGCAGACAATCCCATGGCAACCTAAATTAATCGGACACAATTCGCAGTTTATCCTCTAGATATATAGGTTCATACAGCACGAGTTTGTCGAAGTTAACTGAAAATTTGAGTCTCGAAATAGTTTATGACTGCTGTATGTGCTACTCTTGGGTTTCAGGAAAGAGGACAAAGCAAGATAACATTGTAATCGCTACAAAATTCGCTGCATACCCGTGGCGCCTAACACCTGCACAATTTGTGAATGCTTGCAAGTGTGCTTTCTCTTCTCTTACTTTCGATGGTCATTATTTTGAATTAATGTTTTATATTAATTTCCAGATATAGAAATACAAACTTTTTTAGACGGAAAAAGCTACAAACTTCCTTTCATTGGTAGATTACAATAAGCATTGTTTTTCAGGTCTTCTCTGGATAGGATGCAAATTGAGCAAATTGGAATTGGACAGCTGCACTGGTCAACAGCAAATTATGCTCCTCTTCAGGAGCGGGCTCTGTGGGATGGTTTAGTGGCAATGTATGAGAAGGTTGCATCTTGTAGTAATTCTCAGACAATGGAAATCCAAGTGCTTGTTTATTTGTGTTGTCTTTAAGGACTGTGGCCTTTTGACTTGCTTATGAGATCTAGGAATACTTTTTCTATTTCCCAAATTGTTTTTGTAGTAAATAAAAGTTTTAAAGGTCTTGTGCTCCTCAACACAAGCGGGTGCTCAATTGCATTGCATWCCCCTGCCAACTCATTCTATCAGACAATCCATGTTGATGTTATAATTTTCTTATAATGCAGGGTTTAGTCCGAGCAGTAGGTGTGAGCAATTATGGGCCAAAACAACTAATGAAGATACATGATTATCTTACAGCCCGAGGAGTTCCTTTATGCTCAGCTCAGGTACTTGCTCTTGCGTACTTTAGGATGTTATCAGCCTTGATCTTTGCATCAGCACTAAGACTTAAAGCTTGTTAGTTGACAATTTAAGCGTACATCATTGTGGATGTGCTTATGTATTTCATACCAGTTATGTCTGTGGTAATATGGATCTTGTCTCATGTCTTTATCTAAGCTAAAATTAACAGTGGCAAGCAAGTTGAGGAACCACTACCCTGATAGTTGTGAAAGCAGCAGCCATGCCGTTGGACGTATAGATACATACAGATTCGTACCTTGAGATTATGCAATCTCCTAAAGCCCCCTAAACAAGATTCTTAGGAGTATTTGGTTGGTGTATTTCTACAGCTTTGGCTTGTGTATCTTAATAGCATGAGCTTTAAGAACTTTGGAGTTCATATGAATGCTCCAAGTCCAGTAACTTGCTTTTCTAGTAACTAGGACTTCAACAATCACAATTCTTATCAGAAATGTTTTATTTTTATTCTTCCTATAAATTAATAATAGTGGTTTCAGGGATCTAAATCTTCAGGTTCAATTTTCACTGCTCAGTATGGGAAAAGATCAGGTGGAGATCAAGACCATATGTGATTCTCTTGGTATCCGCTTGATTTCATACAGTCCTCTAGGACTTGGGATGCTAACCGGAAAATACAGCCCCTCTAATCTTCCTCGTGGACCTAGGTACATAAAACGCTTTTGTAAACAGGGAGTTGCTATCATGTTTAAAATCTTCAAGTTTCGAGTCAGTATATGATGCTTTTGCTTCTGTTTGTCTTGCTTTAACCTATGTAGGAGCTTACTTTTCAAACAAATCCTTCCGGGTCTGAAGCCTTTATTAAGTTCACTAAAAGCAATTGCCCAGAGAAGAGGCAAAACTATGTCACAGGTATCTATTCCTTGACTTTGCTATTGCTTTGTATGTAAACTCTGAAGTATAGGGGTAAGAATGCCTATAGAATGTTATATGTATGATCTGTTTTTGCATTGCATTACAATGTTTAGTTCTTCACAAAAGTTTGTTTTGCCAGAGACCATGAAATGTCTCATAATCACTAAGCATATTACCTTGAAGTTCATCTTAGGTAACTTTTGTAAGCCAAGTGGTTGATCCTAATCTCTCTTTCTCTATCAAACGAGACAATAGTTAAGGAGCTTGATTTAGATCTTGCAATTAGGGGGCTGATTTCTAACAGCCATCCAAGCTGATGTTCCACAGAATTTAAATGTCTCAAAAGTAATTTTGGCATTTTACATGGACAAACATTTAGAAACTCTCTTTTAACATAAGGCTGCTCATTTGTTTTTAAGTTTGGAGCTATCTGTATCTCTGTCTCTGTGGTCATTCTTCTCCTCTTGAAGTAAATGCTTTAGCAGGTTGCTATAAATTGGTGCATTTGCAAGGGGACAGTACCAATTCCTGGCATTAAGTCAGTTAAACAAGTGAACGAGAATTTAGGGGCCCTTGGTTGGCAACTAAGTTCAGAAGAGTTGCGTCAATTAGAAAATGCAGCCCTCGAATCTCCAGGCAGAATGATACAAAACATATTTCAGACGAAGTGAGTGAAACGAGGTCCTCTTTTTTACTCTAAGATCTTTGCGAACTTGTCTTTCTGTTATTTGCTTCTAACTTTGGTCATGATTCTTTTTCTTTTCCCTTGGAGGAGGTTTGATACAATTCCTCATCCACTCACAACAGCATGTCCTTGTTAGTTTCATTTTACATTCTCAAAGTTGAAATTTTGACGTCTTCTATTCTTGCAACCAGCTAAATCAACGAGTAAGACGAAGTAGCAGAGACCTGCAAGATATCCACAGACGTGATTGCCAATAACAATGGAACCTCATTTTTTGCCAGGGCAATGGCAAAACTGGGAGCATAGTTGAGGAAGGAAGACAATCTTATCATCTTCTGCAAGGACGAAGAGTGCCATGCTAAGCTTGCTCCGCGGCTAAGGAGAGAASATTCTCTTACAGTCCTCGAATTAAACTGTTATGCCATTGATTCTTTTTTATTTGTTTCGTTGTCAATATTCCCAATCATAGATGGTGAGAGAAGGCATTAAAGAGAAATATATTGCACCAGAAGTAAAATCAACTGAAACAGAGAAGCTATGATGGAGAATCCCTCCGTAGAATGATCAGCATCCTAAACCCAACTCCATGGAAAATCCCTCCATGTCAATGAAATATAAAATATACTGCAGTTTTGTTAGTGATTGAGGATGCGCTCCACCATTTAGGAAGCTGACACTCTACTCGATCTTCTTCTTCGGCCTCAGCTACAATCAGAATTTTCAGGCCCCTCTATCTTAGAGCCAGAGTAGCCATCAACAGCTACATCACAAAATACATTCCATGGCGTGGAGTTTCTAAAGGATTACTTTCTAACTCGGTCGCATTTCAATTATAGACTCGCCCTTCCCCTCAACTGCGGTGTCCCTTTAATGAATCAATCACATTAATTGCACCTCCTTCTACGATTGTCAGTGAGTGGTTGTATTTATCTTCTTCGAAACATCTTCTAGTAAGCTATTTATGCTATAATAAGTATATTTTTACAACATCTCTATTTTCCTATTATGTATTATATATTTAGTTAATGTAATAAAAAATATGTAATAACAAGATTCGTAGTCCATTAATCTTTTATATACTTCTTCAAAGTTATCTTGTTAAGCCGTAGATATGTACACTCCACCATATACCCCGCCTATGAGATGATGATTTCATCATCTATTTGAATAGTATTTGTTTCATTTTTTGAAAATACATCATATAAAGTTAAAATTTATTATTGAGAAAGTCATAAATCGATTTAGAATAATTGTAAAATTTTTATTTTTATTCTTATATTAAAAAGGAAGAGAATTAATTATACGAGAAAAAAATATTGATGTATGCTGTTATTTTGAAAAATAGCTGGGGATATATATGTTAAAATAGAATTAATTATTTTTTAAAAATTAAAAAACAGWTAAAAAATTCTATTTTGATGTATACTTTATAAAATTGAGGAGAGTATTGTATTTTTTAAAATAGTAAGTATGAAGTCGGTCAAAGTGTACAAATGTAATCCTCCTATTTAAACGGCTAATAAATAAATTAAAATTTCTATTTTCACTTTAAGAAGAAATGACTCGTCGCACCAAATCCACCAACATCGTGCCATAGGATGCCACGCCTGCTCATCGATCAAAGAAAACCCCCAAAGTCGCAAGATTCCCAATTCCAACAGCTACGTCTATACTTTTCCCAGTTGCCGCTGGACGAATACCTCTCCTCCTCGTATAATTTATAAAGACAATCAGTTCGCACCGCGCATGGCCGCTTGCTCTCGCATTCTTCCTCCTACTCTCCGTTCTCCCCCAAATAGCTTCACTTCTCTCAGACGATCATTCGAGTGCATTCCTTTGACTATTCATTCCGTTGTAGTTAAACCTCTTTCCTGCTCGCTCAGACAGCAGCAAGACTTCTCAGTGATTAGTTCAGATCCTAAGAAATTTGATTACAGAGCTAAGGCATCGATGGCTGGAGTTGCTACCGAGAAGAGCAAAGGCAAAGTASAGGTGTTTGATTCGGAGGAGGAGCTGGCCGTATCACTGGCGAAATACGTTGCCGATCTATCTGATGAAATCGTTAAAAGAAGGAACGCTTTTACAGTTGTTGTATCCGGTGGTTCTCTTATCAAATCTCTCAGGTTATATAATTCGTTACCTTTATATCCTTTTGGTCGATTGATTGATGTTGCCCTGCGCATTTACTTTTTGTTATCAAATTGAGCGATACTACTTTTGTTGGAGTAAGTTTCGTTGTCTACGAGGGTGCATTTTAGTTAAATGTTCTGCTTGGCACTTGCATTGCAGGAAATTAGTCGAGCCTCCGTATTTTGATTCAGTTGATTGGTCAAAATGGCACTTCTTCTGGGTAGACGAAAGAGTAGTTCCTAAGAATGACCCGGAGAGCAATTATTTGCTTGCTTACGATGGTTTATTGTCCAAGGTATGCATAGCTGTTTCATTCTTTTTTTTTTTTTTTTTTGGTTATTATGTTACTGATGATATTTTATTTTGTTTCACTTTCTTCTCCTCCTTAATTATTATTATTATTCTTCACTAATAAGATAAGATGATGCAAAGAGTTCTTTGCAGCTATTTTAACGGGCATTTATAATCTCGCAAGTGGCAAATGTAATTGGTTTTGTGTCTCAATCACTTGATCAAAGGCTCCTCAAATAAATTTTGACCATTGCTCGAGAAACGAGCTTTATCTCACACAAGTAAGAGCTTGTATCTGGTCAAAGAGTGAAAATATATTTTTCCAAGGAGAGTCTCATATCATATACCAGGACGATTAACTTTCTAAGGCAAGGAACCACAACAGGAAAGAAGTTTAGGATGTAAMTATGACTATAGATATGACTGTAGATGACCCTGATTCCTTACATTTGTCCTAATGGTATTTGTCATTCATCTTAAGCAGCTTGGTTGGCAAACATGTTCCCTTTTTTGACACTCGGTTCAATTGACAATATTAGCACCACATACGTGCAATCAATCTTGAAAGATTATTATTTTTTAATTAGTATGATTATTTCTGGTGTTTGTTTTAACATTTTCTAGATTAATGATGTTTTCTTTTTTGTTTTTTACCCCTTATTCTAGATTAATCTTTCTTAATTCTTTATTTTGTGAAAATGGGTGGAGGATTGTTTATGATATTTTAACGATATACAAACTTTTATTTACTTTATTAACTATTTTCACTAGGTTAAACTTTATTAAYTGGCGGTTTCAAACATTCTTATTAACTCATCCTGCTAAAGAATATGAATTTTGTTATTACTGTTTTGTGAATTTCTTAATTTTCTAAGCACATTTCATTACTTAATTATTAAAAGCAAACCAAATTAAATTACCTTTTTATCCTTTTAGTGATTATTCATATATAAGGGTTAAATTTGTCCATTCAAGAAAGGAAGAAACATCTTTAGGGTATATCATGTTTCACCTCATTCACACCTTTATAATAGTCATAATAAAAATAATAGTAAGTAGAATTAGGTAGATGAACTGCTAACCATCATAGTGTAATTTGAAGTGTGAGAAAGATGAGCAAAATGGATGCAAAAAAGAAATGATAAGAATGAACAATGTTGTTTTAGATTGGTTTCATTGACTGGAGAATGAGACGTCAATTATGAGAAAGAGCTTCTATAGCATTTTCAGAGTTTGGAAGATCTTTTCCATTTCAGGATTCTTAGGATGTATCCATTTCTTAGAAAGCTATTATGGCCAAATATCTTTAACATGGCGAAGTTATCTTTGCGCAGATGAAGTTGTAACCATCACAGTAATTCAAAGTGCAAGGACAATGAGCGAAATGGACACAAMAAAATATAGGATTGAGAACTTTTAGTTTATATTAGAGATCTTGGTTTCYTTGGTGAAAATATGGGACATCAATTTTGAGCAAGAACTTCTATAGCATTTTCAGAGTTTGGAGGATCTTTTTCTATTTTAGGATTCTTAGGATGTATCCTTTTCTTAGAAAGCTGTTATGGCCAAATGTCTTCTAACATTGTAACTTATATTTGCCATGTTTCACTAGTCTTGAGCCTTTTGGGATGTTAATTTATGTTTGATTATCTCATTAGCTGTCTCAAGATAGGACCTTGAACTGGCTTCCTACTTAAGACTGTTGGTGAGTAAAGTTTTCCTCAAAACATTGATTTCATGGGCTATGTGCTATGATCCAAGATCGTTAATCCAATTGTATCTGCTGAAACATTTAATTGTTAGTATTATATGAGTATTATCTGTATTGGAAAAAGGGGTTCTGCCTTCAACTCCTATTGCCACACAAGTATCCATACTGTTTTCCATTTCTCCYTGGTTAATAAACAAATTTATTCCATTGATTTRGCAGAAAAGGTTGTTATAGTCATGAAGACTACCAATTTCAAACAATAGTGGYTTTGTTAGTCAAGTTTTTCTGGTAGGAACTTAATTTTTGTTTTGGCCAATGAGATCAAGGTTATTTCCCCAAGTGTTGGGAAATCCCCATTTCTTATAGCGTGTGAGCTCATTGGTAACTTACAGGAAAGGAAAAGTACCTCATTGTTGTGTCTGAGATTGATAATCAGTTGGTAGCCCATACATAAAATTTGTATGTGATCGTTCTATCCTCCATGTACTTGCCCCTTTCCTTCGTTTGCTACCTTGGGTTCTGCATACGGTAACGGCCTTAATACTTGCACGTGATGATTTTCCAAAACGGTTCCATAGCGGCACACTTTATAAGCTTCCTTCATGTGATATTTCGCAGATTAGAGTATTTGGGAAATCTTTTTGGGATGTCTTTACACGTCTCTTCTTTCTTGCAGATACCAATTCCAACTGGTAATGTGTATGCCATCAATGATGCATTGTCAGCTGAGGCTGCAGCAGATGATTACGAGACCTGTCTCAAGCATTTGGTGAAAAATGGCACAATTGAACTATCCGAAGCTAGTGGATTTCCAAAATTTGACATAATGCTTTTGGGCATGGGCCCAGATGGACACGTAGCCTCTCTGTTCCCTGGGCATCCTCTGGTCCAAGAGAGCCAGAAGTGGGTTACCTTTATCAAGGACTCACCTAAGCCTCCTCCGGAGAGGATTACTTTCACATTTCCCGTTATAAACTCATCTGCACATATTGCACTTGTCGTAGCAGGGTCTGGCAAAGCTGATGTGATTCGTACTGCACTAGGTGATGGGAAGAATCCTGATAAACTTCCGGTGCAACTGGTTTCCCCTGAAGGGGAGTTGACATGGTTTTTGGACAAGGGAGCTGCTTCAAAGATGTAGGTGCATGCGTTCCTGAGACCATGACTCTTGGTTGGTTTTGAGAAAGTTAAGTAGATTTGTTGAAGTTYATTGTAGTATATGAAGAATAAGGCTTTGTATCATTTGTACTACCAGCAAATAAAACTCGAATAATCCTGTTCTCTAACGTGTTAAGTCGAATGAATACCGAGGAAGAGAATTCTCCTACCTYTTTATATGACCCGATTTTCCCTCACATTGCTATGGRGATTTCTACTTCTTTTTTCCCCCTCCTTTTTTTAGTGAAATGGGATCTTTATTACCAATAATATGACATCAAAGGATATTTACATCGAAAGGAGCAGCAGCTTGAATTAGTATGACACGGGGGTGGACACCKGGAAGATGATAGAAGTTTTTCTTCTTCTTCAAGAGTTATTGATCATGTCAAAATCATAGTTGGTACGAAACTAAAAGTTCACGTATGGTTCAGAGATAAAGGGGATATTTAGTAGTTTTTCTTTTTTATAAAATTAAACACGCGTTATTTTATAATTTCAGTTTCTATTATTATCAATTCAAGCCTTGACTGGTCAACTAAAGGGTTCCATTGCAGTTACTCCGTGTATCTCATGATGCATCCGTTCTGGACGAATCAGCAACCGAGCAGCCTTTTCATAGACACCTTTCATCACGTTTATCATCCGAGAATATATTTTGGGCCACGATCSACTATGGTACAGTATAATATTCCGATCTGCTCATATTTAAAGTCCACCTCTACTCCGCTGTATGAATCACAAGCTCTGGGTTCTGTTCATTTTCATATTTCCATTAACACTAGAGATCAAGGGCCAGATGACGAGCAAGAAAGGGGAAAAGATCATAAGAAAGTTCGATTCTGAGGAAGATGTTGGGATCGCACTCGCAAAYTACGTAGCCGGTCTGTCCGAGAAGTTTATCAAGGAGAAGGGTTCTTTCTTCGTGGTGCTCTCTGGGGGCACTCTAATTGATACGATGAGGTAATAATGATAGAGCTTCATTTGTTAGGGAACATTACCTTTCTTCGGTTTTGTACTTCTTGTTTACCGATCTTTGAACGTTGGGATTTTAGGTTTCTAACTCGACCCCCTTACACTGAACTTGTGGATTGGTCGAAATGGAGTATCTTTTGGGTGGACGAGAGGGTGGTTCCACTGACAAGTGAGGAAAGCAATTATAAGCTTGCCTATGATGGCTTTTTTTCAAAGGTATGCTCCATATATATTCCCAACTCTCCATTTTCATTCTTCAAATTTGTTCCCTAAAAAAAAAAAAAAACAAAAACAAAAACAAAACAAAAAATGGTGTGGTCGATTCAAGTCTTCTTGCACAATTGCTTATAAATAGATGGAAGTTAACAAAGTTGGTGCAATAGCTAGCTAGTTTTAGAACTTGAAATGGATTGTGCATATTTGTCCTTTTCATGATGCTTTCCTGTGGTCTGTGACGACCCATTTTGAAGGCATCAAATTCTTTGAGTGGACAGGTCCCAATTCCACCTGGTCAGATTTATGCTATCAATGATAAGCTCTCTCCTGATGATGCGGCTAAAGATTATGAAGACCGTATACGTGATTTGGTTGGCAAGAAACTAATACCTTTATCAGCTACTGGGTTCCCAAAATTTGATCTTATGCTGCTTGGAATGGGCCCTGATGGGCATGTAGCTTCTTTGTTCCCTAATCGTACTCAAAGATATGAGACGAAGCGGTGGGTTACCTACATTACAGACTCCCCAAAACCGCCTCCACCAAGGATCACTTTCACTTTTCCAGTGATCAATTCTTCCCCACAGATTGCTATGGTGATTACTGGAGCTGAGTTAGCCAACACTGTGAAACTTGTGCTTTCTGAAAACAGTGATTTGCCTGCTGCTGAAGTTTCTGCTGAGGAGGAGCTCACCTGGTTTCTTGACAAGGATGCCGCTTCAGAACTTTAAACCCCGGCATGATATTTGCTGCCCTATCATATCCCCGTTAAGATATTGTAGCAGTAACTATCGTGGAGTTTTATTTTCAGAATAATTAATAGGCCTCTGAGAGGTTCTAATCAAGATCTGCTGTGCAGACTGTACTATCTTCCCGATATCAGCAAACGTGACAGTGATAATGCAAATATTAATCTTTTTTTTTTTTGGACCGACAACATGTGTTTTGAATTTGGACATTTTCTTTTTTATTTTTAAATATTAAAGTACGAGGTGATTTGAATTTCTCTATCTATATCCCTATGAGTCTTCGAGCAGCCTCCTTCAAGAGGTTCAACCCAACTTTTAGGGCTTCATCTCCTTGTCAAAAGGTTCAGCCCAACTTCAGGCTTCATCTCCTTGTCCCWAGGATCGCGTSAGATGATAAGTCGCAAGATGTATCTTATTAAATTATAAATCGAGAATTATTTGCATATAATTTGCAAAATTGTATATAGTATTTGCAAGAGTACAAGCCACAGGAGGATCATTTAAGTGAAAAATTAAAAAAGAAGGAAAATAACCCATTATTACGTGACTTAAATGTATTGGGCTTGTGAGATCGAGGTTTAAATTGATTATCACTATGGACAAAGGCTTTATTCTGTCTCAATGGTGGGGATCAACCATCATTCTTGTTTTGAGTTGTCATCAACTTTCTCTCTTTCCACCACCATATAATGTACATCTGGTAATCAAATACTACATTTTACCTAATGAATTCAAAATGTCTTTATCCAAATGAGTTTATAAATTGTCTATGCTATACAGGTCTTGAATAAATCGTTCAACGATTGAATATTTTAAATGATGTAACCGTAAAAGTATGGAACTTTACCAAAAGCATTGAGTAAGTAACAATTCTGCATGATGGTAAAAAGAAAAGGAAATTAACCTAATTACGACTATCTTCTAGTACTAGTTGAACTTTTTGGAGTGGAAGTTAACGAGAAACTATATGCCCCAGAACCATAATGAACCAACAGCACGGTCGATGTCTTCCTGGTCACAATTGACCCCATAAGAGTCAAAATCCTCCTTTCCACTTTGGCTCACTAAGCCAATGCCATAAAGCAAAACAAGAATTGCCATAGTCGTCAGTATGTGGGAGATTGGATGCAGAAGCAAGGCATCGAATGTCATTGCCAAGCTCTGAGAAACTGAAGCTATACGTATAGAATACCCATCACCATTGATATTGTTCCAAAACTCTTGACAATTTCGAAAAACAAATCTCACCTTGTGCAGAGGGGTGTAGAATTACTTGTGGACGATGCCATTGCTGCTTTGGAAAAATTCATCAAAGCTGGACGCTGATACGAAAAGAGGATTCAATTGTCAGCTTTTCCTTTTCTTTTCTTTTCTTTTTTTTTTTTTTTTMRTTTTGTATATCGATGTTAGGATATTTAGTCTCTAACTAACGTGAATTCTATCACTCATTTACGATTAGTAAGAATTAAATCTCAACTTGTCGAATAAGAATATGTAGCCAACCTCGTATGACCACATTGAGCCATTTCGTATGAATAATAATAATCATTAAAGAGTGAGTTGAAAAATGAGTAGTTGGTCAGATGGAGAAAGCCAGAGTCATTACAGAACGACATCGTAGGGCATCTCGGGACTTGGAAGTTCAAAACGCTAGTCAAGGAAATGGTTTGCTCAGAAGTGTAAGCACATGAAAATTTCCATGAATTGAGGTTTAATTTAAATATAGGTATCTGGATTCGGAGCCCCAACTCCAATTTAATTCCCCCAGTACGAAGTCTCAGCTTTTGTTCTATAACTATCGCTCTCTTGGGAAGTCCAGTCTTTACTACTTTCCTCCCTCTTCCTAGTCCTGGACTCTAGAGAGAGAAACTTTATTCAATAGGATCCAAGAAGAGACATATGAGGGAAAAGGCAAAGTGAAGAAAATCAGAAATTAAAAGGGGGGCCAAAAAAAAAAAAAAGAGGAAGAAGAAAGCAGCATTGGGTTGGTTGGCAGGTTGGTTATGGTGGAAACCCCAAGAGGCGTGGTGGAGCTTTGGAGGGACATAATTGTCATTCCACGTACATCTCTGTCCTCTTTCCTTTGAGCTTTTGCATCCATGCTCTTGCTCTTCACTCCCTCAGTTCGTGCTTATTCGGATGTTGTTGAAGTCATAGGTGGCAGTATTAGTAAGCTCAGTGGAGTTCTTTTCCTCGGCAGCGGCGGCGGTGGTGGCGGATTCTGGAATCATAGAGCTGCTTCGAATGCTGGAGTAGCCGTTGCTGTCACGGCCTTGGCCGGTCTCGCCTTGGCCGCCGCCGTTGTCTACACCACTAGGTAAAAAAAAAAAATCGAAGTTTCTGGGAAAATTACTCATTCCACCGCGCATGGAAAGTTGAGAAACCCTATGGAATAATCTGTAGAGTAAAATATTTTTCTTCCGAACATCAAAATTATTAAAAAAAAAATAACAACAAGAGTAGGAGTAGATGAAAGCTCTCAGACGAAGTCAGACTTCGTCATCTTCGAATTCCAATTCCATTTCACCGTCTTCATCATCTTCACCGTCGTCGTCGTGGATTCATTTGAGATCGGTCCTATTTGTAGTAGCGTCTTCTTCGCCAGCCTCTTGCTCTCCTTCTGATCGGTGAGTCATCCTTTCAACCTATCCTTTCTTTCTAGATCCTCTTTTTCCTGTAGCTCTTAGTCACTTTTCCTATCTGATACACTCGTGATACTAGTATTGTATATTCTTTTTAAGTTTAGATCTCGATTATGGAGTAGTAGACTTGATTTTATTCTCCTCCTCGATCATCATTATCTCAATCCTTAGTGCATATACTTATACTTCCTACTTCTGGTTTTTAAACCGATAATTTGGTTTCAAGTTGATCTCGCCAATTTACTTGAGTAAGGTATTTTGTTTATAGCAGTTAGGTGGATAAGAAGTAATTTTCATCGTTCTCTTTGATTTTGTTTCAAGAGATAGTAAGCATTTTTCTTTTAATTTCCTCAATGTGTGTATGTGCAAACAGAGTCAAACATGCATTTGTCAACCGACACAGTTTTATCCTATATTCTGTCAAACCTTTTTAATTTATGCCTTTTAAGTTTTTGATAAGCTAATTGAGAGTTTTTGGTGGAATTTAACGAAGTACCTAATCAAGGTTTGTGCATAGAACTGTCGGATGTCTTTAAGCTGTGAGATTGTTGAAAGTTCATTGGTAATTGCTGAAAGTATTATTTGTTCCCTTCTTGAACCATCATCCCTGATAGGCGTTTTTTCTTTTCATAAGGACTGAAATTTGAGGGGGGGGAAAAAAAATGCCTGCTTAATTTAGTATTAAAAAATGTCTCTTTTCTGATAAGGAAGAGACAGTCATATTCCACAAGGGATGCTTTCCAATTAAATGAAACGCAGAAGAAAAAAGAAAAGATTAAGCTTAACAAAAGATGTCCATGGGTTAGCTTTATTAACCACATATTTTTCCTTAGTTGTGCAGGAAACTTACTTTATGACTCTGTTTTTCCTCGAATACCCCGGCTTCTGCTCATGTTTTAGGTTTTCTGGTTAGGCATTTTAGAGCATTTTATTCTTAAATTATGTTCTTTTACCTACTTCATTAATTATCCATTGGAACGCGGGATACTTTTATACTAGTCATGGTTATAAATCGATTATATTGGCTCTTGTAACATGAGGACACAAAAATAATTTGCTCATTTTCTTTCGGTTTTTATGTACATACAACTGATGACCTGAGAAATTTAAGCCGAGAGCCTATATTTGCATTAATTATACTCAGATATTGACCAGTATTTGTGTAATTTGCCATGTATTGCTGAATGTGTGAGCTGCATAAGGATCTTTTTTTTTTTTTTTTTTTTTTCCCTTTCCTTTCCCCCCCCCCCCCCCCCTGCCGAGCAATCACTGAAGAAAGAGGGTCATGTTGCAACTTTGTTATGGCATACTGGTTGAGTATTTCAGAAATTGTAATAGATTGAAGATGGTCACATGGTGAATCACTTTCTTTTCCTGAAGATTTGTCATCTCAGAAATCTTAATAGACTGAATCGAGTATTTCATACAACACCTAAGTCAGTCAAATGGTCTTTGGTCTAACATGATCAATTTCAAGGAATCTGAGTAACATTTGTATCAGGAGACTAATTAATTTAAGCAATATCTTTCGCTTGCTGCATCTTCTGGTGCTTTATCCTTGTTACTTTTGCTTTAGAAGTGCAATTTGTGAATATTCTGAGCAGTCTTTAAGTCCTTATCTTGCTCATTCAATGGTCTTTCCACCGTTTTGCTGTGTACATTGCATGGGAATCCCTTCTCCTCAAAATTTTCATATACTGATCGATGATTTTATGTTAAGCCGTATTACTTTAACAGCAAAAGTGACTAATTACAACCCTAACTCGTTTCCAGGGGTCGCCTCAAATCACCATGGTCCCGCCGAAAAAGAAAAAATGCCCTCTCCCCTCAGCAATGGCAAAGTATGTTTACCCTGGAGGGAAAACTTCGCGATGGTGGAACCAAATTTTTGAAGAAAGTGCGAAGTGGGGTGAGTTACTATTTTTATGGAGTTTCACTATACCATCACTGGAGAACCAGTAACACTTTGAAATGCTTTGTTATGAATATCCCAGTTTCAATGTGGTTGGAATTAAAAATTTCAATACATTCCGTTTAGGGTATCGATCCAAGAATCAGGGCAGAGGTTTGGCCATTCCTCCTTGGAGTGTAAGTGTGTTTCATAAATTATTGGATGTGCTTCTTTAATTGATTCTGAATATTTTAGTCCTTAGTACTGAAAATAATCCTTATTTTCATATATGAGAATATGTGCAAACTCTTCATTGTTGGATGCCAAGTGATTTTAGCATCCGTGAACCTGATGGTTGACTTATTAATTCTTGTAGTAATGATCTTAGTGTTGCAAAATGTGGTTTCCATATTGTAATTGCCTGAACTAGAAAGATCTAACTGTTTTAGTTTATGCTTACATCTCTGCTCCAGTGAAGTTTTTGTCCTCTTCCCTCTTTCTTTGTCTCCATTCTATTCTTGTATTTCCTTTTAATTCATTTTAGCTGCCCAGATCTTAAGATGAAGCAGCCATAATAAGCTTTTAGTACTTGATTTTGAAAGGGATGAGAAAGCTGATATTCTGCCTGTTGGTGGTTGAACTCTGCATGGTAGAGATAATCTTTTAATTATATAATTGGCAATTGAACTATGGATAAGGGGAGAAGATTGTTTAGATTCTCTGGCATGACCTGTAATTTTTATCCTTTTCAAATGTATAAAGATTATCATGACTAACCTCCCTCACCTTCACTATTATTACTGCAGCTATGAGTTGAGCAGCTCAAGAGAAGAGAGAGAGGTCATAAGAGCTCAGAAAAGGTTTGGTTGCAAAATCTCTTGTCTCTCTCTCTCTCTCTCTCTCTCTTTCTCTCTGTGTTTAATTTCTTGCTTTGTTTGACAACTTATGATGCAGAAAGGAATATGAAAAACTTAGGAGACAGTGTTGCCGACTTCTGAAACAAAGTGATAGTATTAACAGTGGGGACAGCAGAAGTCTCACTGAAGGCAGTTATTCCCCCAATTCTGAAGATGTTGTTAGTGCTAGGGAATCTCTTTCCAGCGAGGAAATGTGCACATATGTTGAGTACGCAGAGCATCCTACCAGTGTAGTGTTCGATGGAGCTGCTGGTTCTAAACGAATCACAGATCCAAGTGTTGTCAGCGACTCTGATTCTTCAGACTCGGACTCCTTGGAAGACCCTGAAGTCAGCCAAACTTTTCCATCTACAGAAAGCAGGGATGAGAATGATCCTGATATTCTGAACAAGGAGGATTCCTCTCCCTCAAATACTGAAGTCCAGTCAAAACTTCAAAATTCAGAAGATTTTACCTCATGGCAACGAATCATCCGCCTTGATGCTGTCCGTGCTAATGCAGAATGGATATCATATTCCCCCTCTCAGGCTGCAGTACCTGAGGACAGAGCACGCCGTTCTGCTGAAGCTGTTGGATTGAAGGAGCATAATCACCTTGAACCCTGCAGGATTTTCCATGCTGCTCGACTGGTTGCAATACTTGAAGCCTATGCAGTATATGACCCTGAAATTGGCTACTGCCAGGGGATGAGTGACTTGCTATCTCCAATAATTACTGTTATGACAGAGGACCACGAAGCTTTCTGGTGCTTTGTTGGTTTCATGAGGAAGGCTCGCCATAACTTCAGGCTTGATGAGTTGGGGATCAGAAGGCAACTTAAAACTGTTTCTAAAATTATTAAGTTTAAGGATTCGCATCTCTACCGACATTTGGAAAAGCTTCAGGCAGAAGACTGCTTTTTTGTCTACAGAATGGTGGTAGTTCTCTTCAGGAGGGAATTGACTTTTGAGCAAACACTTTGCCTCTGGGAGGTTATGTGGGCTGATCAGTCTGCAATTCGGGCTGGGATTGGGAAATCTGCTTGGAGCAGGATAAGACTCCGCGCTCCACCAACCGAGGATTTACTGTTGTATGCTATTGCAGCTTCTGTCTTGCAGAGGAGGAAACAAATCATAGAGAAGTATAATAGCATGGATGAAATATTAAGGGAGTGCAATAGCATGGCTGGGCGCCTAGATGTATGGAAGCTCCTCGATGATGCGCATGATTTGGTGGTATCCCTCCATGACAAGATAGAGACACCTTTTTGATGTTGCCAATAACATTTTTAACTTGCTAATTTATTCACGCTGGATAATAGTCAATTGTTTCACGGGACGGCCTTGGAACTATCAAAATGGTAATTCGCTTTGATGCAACCCTACTCTGCTTGGAGTGGCAACACTCTGAAGAAAATGTCCTTATTGTGACCACGCATGTGCAGTATCATGCTCTGTTTCTGTTTGAGTTCCTGCAATTATTCAAGGAAAGATGCTCGAGTCAAGTTCTTTGACTCAAAGTTCTGCGAAAGAGACAAAGGAGTATTCGCTAGCAATACGTGTAGAGTTTAGTTTTGGTTGTTGTGGGAGATGCAAGGAGAAACGGCTAACTGATCTACTGTATGGATCCAGTTTTGCATAATGGCTTTTTATGGACGAAACTTTATCCGCCATTTGCCTAACTCCTCCAAATATTGATTCCATGTTGTCCGCTGCTGAATTGACTTGAATTTCTTGTTAGACTGGAGTGCTAGATGGCGTGCTAGGTTTCTTGCTCGCCAATATCAGTTATATTTCTTTCTTAGAACTTCGCTCCAGGAGGACTTTAATTACTTTTTTTTTTTTTTGTAACACCCTCCCAGTACAACTGCCTTTTGGAAGAAGAAAAACAGTAACCTGTTCGGAAATAACAGGACAATCATGCCGAAAGTCCCGACATCTTCGATTACCTGATGGATAGGTTAAGAACTTAGTTGCTGAACATGAAACATGTAATAAAGGAAAATCATAGCAGAAAACAAAGAGAGGACTGATTCAAATGCTACAAAAGTCATTTGTAAGGCACCATTTGTAGAGAGGGGGTTTGGGGAAGGGGAGGGGGAGGGTGTGAATGAATTGTTCAATTCAAAAGCTACATAATCGGAGGTCACCATCTGAACTGAGCAACATGATGCACTAAACTAATTACTTCTCCTTAGTGTAATGCCGCACAGCAAAGGCCAAACCCAAGATCAAGAGGGGTACAAGGAACTGCAAAATCTTGATCACGAATTCCGGAGTCTTGTCAGGATTGTATTGGGCTTGTTGGGGAGGGATGTAGGTGCGTTTCAGGGGAACTGTTGCCATGTCTATCTCCCCTATGTAGTATTTATCCATCATCTCTCTTGCAGAATCACTGTGGCCAACATCCTCGAAATCATTTGTAGCATCTTTTCCTGCAAATTCCCAGATAAAATTCAGAGGGGAATGTAGCAAAGAAGTCATCATGCAGATAACTCTTTGAAAACCAAAGTAACATTCACCAGAAATAGATCTTCACAACATTACCAGTTGCTGAAAGCAAGACTTCATCGCCTCCAGGATGATCATCCATAAATGGGGTCACATCGTATACCTGAAATGATTTCACCAAAAATAGATTTAAGAAACTAATTAATGGAAAGTGAAAATTGAAGCAAAATAAAAACAATCCTCGAGGATGGCTAATTTTGAGACATCCTCCAACAGGCCCCAGGATTCAGACTCATTTTCCTGCTACCGTGAACATATCAACAAAGTTCACCATTGGAACCTCGTCTAGCTAATGAAAACAGAGGGAACTGATTTGCCTGAATGCATCTGGCCAATAATCTAGTTGGCATGGTTGCATCGGAACAAATATGAGCAGAAAGTTCATACATAACCAGTATCAAGGATTACTTCAGCCTGTAAATATTTAACTAACCAACCCTCGGGAGACATCTATTTGGGCAAAACAACCAGCAGGATCTATCATGATGCAATTCAATCACGCTAATACCCATAATAGATGAGGCAATATTTTCACTTTGTATTTTAGTACAAGTCAGCAACCACATGTTAAAATGTTTTCTCATGGATGGGCGTGATCCCAAGGGCAGAAATGAAGTTCGGACTACATGGTTGCTTGCCTCCAGTATATTTGGATTTTAGTAACAAGATGATCATCTAGAAGGGAAATAATCTTTAAGAGGTCCAATTATCAAATCCCAGATCTGACATCTGATTAGCAAAAGCTCCAACGGTTTCTCCCAACATAATAGCCCCTCCCCCTGCTTTGGTTTTCCCTTTTTCTGATGCATCAAGCAAGGGAAGGTGGAAACCACCAAAGGCTCCGCAACTCGCTAAGGAAGTTTTTCCAGTTTTGCTAAGACCACCTTGACTCATATAACAGATTTTCATCAACTTTCTCACCTTTCATCTTTCAGTTTATTCCAATCATCGCCTCCCCCCAACTACAGATAGTGGTGCAGCTGGCGAGTGGCTCAATTAGCCAGATACAAGGAGGAGACTTAGATGGACTTGATGAATCATCGATAGAACATTTATCTGTTTAAGCAAGACTACATAGTACAATTGGTAAAATAATAAAATATACAAGAATCCCTAATCACAAGGGCAACCACAAGTAAATGCGTACTCTTTGGACATACTAAACAAATCCATAAGGAACCCCGAGAAACTCTCAAAGGTAGATGCATACTCTGTTGGGCATAATAAACGTATTCGCAAGGAACCCCGAGAAACTCTCAGATCCAGAAAGCCCCCAGATCATGACAGTTTGACTTTCTCAACTCAATAAAATAGTCAGAAATTAAACCAAAATTGTTTTCCAATAGAAAACTAGAGCTCAGAACAAATAATCAATCCGCATCAGCAAAGCACCCGGTAATTACAGCAAGAGAGGTAATTACAGCAAGAGAGCTAAAACCCCAAAACTGTAAAGATCAATTAAACGTTTATAGAATCAATATCAGTCGGGATTAAAGCACAGAAATCGTGCAATCACTTAATTACCAAACTAATTAAAAAAGAGATCTGACCTTTCCATTGATGATCAGCCAGCAATCCTTGGTCTTGTTGTGCTTCGCTACTTCTTCAAACGCATGCACTTTCTGATCCGACGCCATTCCTTCCTGCTAGTAGAGACAAAAGTCAAACCACCAGAAAAGTATTACACGCAGATCCTAAGCTTCGGAGGAGAAACCGTATGAATAAATTCGCTATAAGCATTAAAGAAAATAACGAGTCCTTCATCTTTAAGAAATTTTCTTACAAGAGACTTCGTTCTATCGTAACTCGTTGCCTTGTTCCTACTGATTCCCACTCTCTTATCACAGGAKAACTTTGAACTGAGAGAGAACTCGCGTGCTCCAGTGCCATTTATCCGTCCAGATCTTGGAGAGTTATTAAAAAGGGGCTTACATTTCAGCGAATTTACGACGGCCTCCCATGGACGGTGGACCCCCACATCCGCTCCGCCTCCGCTACTCTAAATTTGGTTGTTTGTTACCCGCCACCCGCGAGTCTGCTACCAAACACATTCAGTACACGTAGTAGTAATTGTTCCTACGTTACCTAGAGGCCAAAAAAAAAAAAAAATTAAACCCATATTAATCTAATGCTAGTAATCAAAACAAACTGTCTTCTTTTCTTTCTCTTCTCTCCCTCCCTTCCCTTCATGCTCTTTATGAATCCATAAAGAAGTTGAATGGAAATGCTTTTTAAATCAGCCTTAGTTTAAGTTTTTGTAGAAATACTATTTAAACCTTTTTGTATTCGGAATATGTAAATATAATTTAGTGCAAATGTAATGTACCGTTTTAGAATGAATAGAGGAGCCTCAAATGGCACATCTACTTTGGATCGCATTCAAGTTTATACAGTCCGGTGATAATGTAAGCTTTTGTGCTAATTAATGGTAATAGGCAGRWACTGTTTGTGGTTGACTGACACGACAGAAAATRGAYGTACAACAGTMGAGACTTTTGGTCCCCACAACCACCCATCACTATGGAGAGATCTAGAGCACACCCTAAACACACACGTATGTCAGTAATGTCTACACTTCATATATTTTTAATAATATTTTTATGAGGACAATATATATTTATTAAGATAGTGAAAAAAATATTAAAAGAATTAATAATATATATGTCATGTTGTGTTTGATGCATAAAAATTTATTATAAATAATATTATAGTAAAATGTATTAGATCATTCATATCTTAATATTAACGAGCTCAATCAAAATATGATTCGATATAGATCCCATGTGAATCTCGCGATCTACGCTCAAAACGTCACAAATAATCTATTTCGATTGAAAATTTTATGAATCTCATATTTATTTTATCTTTTGATGCATAAAAGTGTGACCAATTGAGCAATAATTTGAGGTAAATATCATTTTTTGAATATTGAAATTGACCTTCCAAATTTTTTTCTTTTTTTTTTTTTAAACGTAGGCTGAATGGTTGATATTGAATGGCGATGTAGGTCTGCTATCGCATTTCAAACATGCGCAGTTTTCTTTTCGAAGGTAGTTGGGTTACATTTCAAAGATCCATCCTCAAGAAATGTGAAAAAATTTATTTAAAAGCAAAATATGATGAGATTTTTGCATGTTCACGCGCGAAGTTACGCTTTTAAAAAGACAATATGTTTAAATTTAAATTTTTAATCGATAAAATGAATTATTATAAATTTATACTTTATATCATTGCAAAAAGAAGAATTACACATCGAAGGATATCCGGGAAAAGAAAAAGTGACTTTGTTATAGATGGTTGGGCAGATAGCTAGATTGAAAGATTTGTTCAAGATTCTTGATTTTACAAATCGAGATTCTCATCAATTCCTTCTCCAACTATCAATTTGACATTAGTTGTATGATGTTTAAGACGGATATGGAATTTATTTTTGGAATTATACTGCTATTTAAATATGTAATGCTAATAGTCTTTCGTCAATGATAAATATATAAAATTCCTTACCAGAGTTGTCTATGGAGATGGTGTCATCGACAAGGATGTTCAAAGGTGAAAGGAAATGTGTCGATGGATACCACGTCATCGACGAAGACGCATAACAACTACCATAAATTTTTTATATTATAAATAGTTTATTTTGATCCAAAACAGGTGATGTTGTTTTTCATATTCATATTTTAATGGAAGAAATTTTTATTCTAATTCAAAACTTTTCATGAATCAAATGAATTCTAACTCTTATCCAATCACTATCAAAAAAATTTAGATTTTAAACTTTTTATTTTCTCGATAATTAAATTCTTCAAACTTARATCGAATCAAAATTCTATTCCACACCTTTAATGCTTATGCTTCATAGGGAACGGTACCATAACCATTGCTTAGATATTCATAGATGACATCAGAAACTTTTCAAAGATTCTAATCTCAAAACTATAGGATTAATTAAAAAAGAAAAATCATCCACTCGTTTGAGCAAATTATCAAAAGGGTCAAATTTATACCTCTATCATATTTTCACTTTTCATTTAATAAACATATTATATTTAAACAAAAATAACATTCACTCATTCAAATCTTTGCATCCGATTGGCTCGATTCGGGAAGTTAGGAGGTGTAAAATTGAAAATTAAAAAAAAAAGAAAAGGAAAAATACACCGCTGCAGCCCAGACTCTACTAGAACTTTCTGAAACTCTGACCTTGTGGGACCCGCCGAATAATATGAGGAATCAGCTCCCACAAATCGGTGGCCCTTTCACGAACGTGTGGCAGCGAAACCAGCGGCACCTCCTTCCTACTTCCTCCTTCCTCCTCCGGCTTCCGTCCGCATTGAGTCCGGGATACCGCCCCTGRAGAAAACTGAAAACGCCTCGCCTAAATTTCTCAACTTTAAAATAATTCTCAAAGTTTTCATAATTAAATAAATAGAAAATCTTAAAAAAATAAGAACCAGTCAACACTGTCCCACTCCCACTCATAAATAAACAATTTGATAGTAATTCTCTCATCAGGAAAATAAAAAAAGAAAAATAGTTTCATTTTGCTCTCGCCATGGTCCGAGGCACCAAGTCAACGACCATGGCTTCTCCATCTCCATCACCATCCCTCCGATTCTTGGGCATTTTACAACAGCCCGAACCCGATCCACATGACAGCGCTACCCTCGAGCTTGACGAAGGGGATGTGGTTTGGTCCTCTGACGATACAGACTCTCACTCCTCGTCCACCCTATCCACTTCACCCACTACCAATTTCCGCACCCCCCGCGGTCACCTCAGCCAGTCGAACTACGGCCTTTCAGCTGCCCTCTCTGACGATCACCATCCTCCTCTTGTTCGTCGGAAATCTACGCTTAACCCCTCCCTCTCGGCCACCTCCGCAGCCAAGATGATTCCGCTGGTGCTTCGGTCGGAGAAATCAAATTTGAGCTCCAATGGCACCGGACGATTTCCTCAATCTGCTCCCGTGAATGTACCGGTGTGGCCGAAGAAAAAACTGGGAGAATTTGGTAGCTTAGAGCGGTTGGATGAGCTGGATGATGAGATAGAAGATGAGGAGGAGATGGTACCGCCTCATGTCATCGTCGCGAGGTCGCACGTTACTTTCTCAGTTTTTGAAGGAGTCGGACGCACACTCAAAGGAAGGGACTTAAGACGAGTGCGTAATGCTGTGTTTCAGAAAACAGGTTTCATTGATTGAAGTTAAAAGAAGAATCCATTTATTGTCCTTAAATTTTATGATCTTTTTCTCATGCTTGAATTTACTTTCATTTTGAGCAATAAATTCTGTACCATATGTGGTATAGCTAATTTGAACTTGTAAATAATCATTGAATTGTGGGAATTTTGAATATTGATTCTTGCTTATTGTTACATAGGTTGTGGTTATTGTATTTGTGACGATTACCTTACTTTTTCTATATATAMAGTTTTTTGCAGCTTGAATGAACTTCAACCTACTGTGCTTATTTCTTACTGAACAGTCGAATTGCTCGGGATTCTGATGGTTATTGCTACAACCCCCATCCCCATAGTCCAAGTAAAAGGGAAAGTGTGCTGATGGTTAAACAAATTTACTCATTCTACTCAAATAAGTCATGGACTAAATTGGATAAGATGGATTACAAGTTTGATTTCGGGACGTGAAAGGAATATTCACTTCAAAATCAGAAATCTTGTAGACCTGAACGAATGTGAAGCAATTGCCTAAAATGTCAAAGTAAAAGAGAACATACAACAATAAAGAAGCCGTGCATATGGATATAATTATTTTGAAGAAGAGAGGTCCATGTGAAAGAAGAGGCATATTATCCAGAGATATTGCAAATTGCTACAGTGAAACTCGTTGTATTTATGTTATATGCCCACTGTTATAGTGTTGTGAGTTTGGCTTCAAGACGATTAAATCTCATCTAGAAATTGCAGGGTACAATTTACGAGAATGTCCCACACCAAAGCATCCTTTGGAGATGTTCATTAGTAGAATAGTATACTTTTGCAAAAAGATGGCATATCTTTTACCTGTTGCTAGTAATTATCTTATGGGAAAAGCTCAGAATGATCAACATGGTTGAAAGATACAATTTTTGTGACTGCTAATTAATTCTTCCCAGTATATTGATCTAATACTGTGACAAAAGGAGTTTAGATTCTTAGAACTTATGAAGAAAGACTAACACAATCTTACCGACATTCCAAATTATATCTACATGGTTCATCCAGGATTGTGGTTCRTGCTACTTTGTCAAATAGTGCAAGGTACTTTTGATATTGTCACATGTAATGCAGATCCTTGTATTTGCAGTTTTATATAGTTGTGCTTTGGAAACTGATTTGCAAATACTAGTTATTATCCACGAAGCTTCTTCTTATAGCTGGAACTTTTTACTGCATTAGAATGTAAATTGTGAAGTCATGACTTCGTTAGCTGCAAAATCTTAATAGGGACATGGAGGCTCTTTGATTAAGTGTAACAAGATTGACATATTTTTTCATGCCAAGCAGGTTAGCACATTCTTAAAAGGTTTTTAAAGTGAAATAGAGATATGCTTGAAATTTCCTTTCTGGAGTTTATTCTCCAATATTCTTGTGGTAGAAAGTGTATGTGATCCCCTAATTATGGATGAAGTTAGGGTTTATCCTCGTAAGTTAGGATGTTTATGGTTTTATGTATGTTAATAGTAGGATTTTTCTTGGTACTGGCCAAACATTGCATTTATTTGCAGTAATGCATGTAACTTCTTGAAATTTGCTGCAAGCTGCTAATATTGCCTTGCAATATGATATGTTGAATCAGTTAGTAAATAAAACACTGCAGTAAACAGCTATACCTCATGAAGTCTATAAACCTCAGCATATTTAAGGAATCAAGCAAATGTCATTTGGTTTTACACAGTTGGGGAGATCGGAGATGCTGGGTTGGACTTACCTGCTAGGGATAAGGGACTGAAGATCAGTGAATTTATGCTTGTTGGTTCAGTGATTAAATGAGCTTCTGGATTCAAGTAGTATTATCTTGTATTGATTGGTACGTTAAATGGAGCCAGGTTATTTCTCAGATTCGTTATGGATATTGTGCTTTAGTAATTTCTACATTTGGGACCATTGAATTCCGTGATTCATTTGTCTTGAAAGGAATTGATATCAGATAGTAATCAGCACTATTGCGTAGAATTTAGGCTACAAGTTCACTACTCTAGCAAATGAAAAGTAGGACTGGAAGTTCAGTTGTTAAATAGCAATCCCATTTGGCATGCTGATTGTTTTGACCTCGTAGAATAAGCATTACCTTTTCCCTCTTACTGCTTAGGAGTATGTAATACTCTCTTTGTTTAAAATTGGATGCCCACGTCTATCTTGATACAAAGATTTAGGAGCATATTTAATGATATATGTCATCTATCACGTCCTGATTACTAATTAATGAGGTTAGCAATAGAACTTGAAGTGTTAATAAAGAGATTAGTTGCGAATCTTAAAGATACGTTCGACGGAAAATTTGGGAGATTTGGTCTTGGAACTGAATGCTTCAAGTTGAATAACCTTTTAGGGAACATGACCACGAGGATGCTCGTTTTTAACAACGTTGATTTGCAGCGTATTAACAGCACCTTTGGTTACTTTGAAATGATACCCGGTGGTCGAAGGGGGTAATATTCCCCAAGTGTCCATTTAGAGTAAAATGTGTAATGGAGAGCGAATATGAATAGCTCAACGGTGCACTACTATAAGCCGTGAAGAATGGAGACTCGTGAGATTTCGAATAGTCAAACATAATCCGAGGTTGTCTGTTCTGGTTCATTACATCCACCAAGGAATCTCTTGTAGTGGTGAGGCCTGTTGCTTGTTCGTTTTGATATGATTGTCTATGATTACTTACTTTTAAGTTCAAAAGTCCGTGGTGTAGCGTAATCATTGGATTGTGGCTAACTTCGATCCTCTGGGAAACTCAATCAGAAGAGTGCGAAGTTTTCCACAGATACAATGGTAGAAAAGATGTACGCGTCCATGCAGGATCTGCCAACTTTTGTGTTGGGAGTCTGTGTCTACAAATTCCGTATCATTTTGGTGTTCTGCTTTTGCTGTTGTGAATTATTGGTGATGTTATTGCCTGTCTTTGCAGTCCTGATTTGTTGTGTATCACGAGCAATCACATACACTAAAATTGCAGGCGAGTTTGCATGCGTGGAATCTGAAAAAAGTAGTCTGTCAAAAAGCTTATTTTTTATCGATAACTTTGCAGCCGATCCCCGTGCCACTCAAGCAACATGGATCAGCTTGCATAGTTTGCAAGGGCTATTGGATACAGCAGCACTACTGTCAAGCTATCTGTTACATGGAAAGAGAAGCCTCTTAATCCTTCCTGCACTTATGCTATACTGGTCAAGAACTAGAAAGACGGCTGTTTTTTGCTGAACCAACTTTAAGTATCATTTCTCGCTGTTAATAGGCGAGATATAATCAGGTGGTCGTGGTAGGCAAGAAACTCATACAGATTGGTGGTTTGATTTTGAATAAGGCGAGAATTGATGAAGGGAGAATCCACAATCCGTCTCCACATATTAAACCAGATGCAACTGCGGGAACCATCAAACTTGCCTTCTTGCCATTTAGCTTATGCCACACATACACAATCAAACTGCCTACGCACATGTCAATCGCAAAGTAAGCACCAACAAGGAATGGGACTGCCATAGCCATTGGGAGTGGAACCCATTTCCCAATCCTCGCTGGCAATACGTCTCTCGAGAAGTTGGCCAATATGGCAAAGGCAAAAAACCCGTAACAGAGCTGCAAACAATGATCGGGTAGAGCAGAGAAACCTTCAACCCCTAGAATTGCCATATTTCTGTATATAAGTGCATAGGGAGCTTTGTATTCCCCATCTGGGTTTCCAACATCAAATGCCTGATAGAAGAGGAAGAATGTAAGAGGAGCAACTATACAGCCAATGGCAGTCCCAATGCCTTGGCTAAGAAGCATCGATCGAGGGGAAGTGAGGGTGAGATGGCCAGTCTTGAAATCATGCATCAAGTCGGAGGATATAGACACGATAGATTTTATTAAACCACAACCTATGAGTCCAGCGACTACACCATTATCTTTCCCAGCCAAGGCAGCAAGTACAAAGAGGGCTACTTTCCCATAATTGTATGCCATATTCATATCAGTTAGACCAGCACCATAAGCATTGCAGAAGCTTAGAGATGGTGCCAAGATATAGGCAACCATAACATAATACCACTTCAACTGAGGGAACATGATAGGAATCACAATGATGGAGATGACGGAGAATAATAGGTACCCTATACATGCCATCCATATGGGGATGCTCTCTCTCATGAATACTTCATTTCGTTGAAGATCATCAAGTGGCTCATTTTTATCATCCGAAATATCTATAACCAAAAACCCAGAAAAGACGTTCATAAATACTGGAGGCAAAAGATGCTTGCATCTCTCAAACTCTACTCTGGCTAGCTAGGTTACTGTTTTTTCACCCTCTATTTTCCCTTCTCCCCCCCCCCCCCCCCCCCAACCCCCCTTTTTTTTTCCCCCCCTTCTCCTGATACTTCTTTTGTGTTGGATTATTGGATATTAGCAGCATCATATTAACCTCTCTGTGATTGGGAAGGAAAAACATCAGCTATTAGAACATAGTGAATTGGGTAAAAGTTGCAGAAGTACCTGGTCTAACATTCTTCTTGTTCAGTGCAGCATATATACTTCGGCCAGTGAAGAAAAGTGTCTTGAGAAAATTATATAAACCGTCTCCCAGGATAAGAGCAATAGAAATAAAAACCTGCACATAAGCAAAATTGTTTTCGTGCTTTAGGTACCCTGCATCTAAACATAATGTTCTAGCAAACATTCGTGCTCAATCAATTAAAGACGACTCGATGTTAGTCATGGAAAGGGATATTTTTGCTTAAAGACAAAGAACTCTTAGCCAAGTCAAAGAACAAATGCTACAACTCTTTTAATCTGACCTTGTAACCATTTAGACTCTTCATACTGCTTTGTGGCAAAGTTTGGGGGAACCATTCGCCCTTGCGTTCGTCTATTAGTGGCCACATTATTCCCCAAGAAAGAACCGCTCCAAAAAGCAGAGAGAGGTTGACAAGATGGGAACAAATCATTCCTGCCCCAACATAAGTCATGCTGAAATCAAAATAAAATCTGCAAAATTAAAATTATTCACATCAATGATGATTGCAGGAAAATGATCATAAGATGTAGCAACATGTGAAGGAACGATCAAGGTACGCACGACTGTTTCCATGCTTTCAGCCCAAAGGTGGGAAAGTTGACGAACCCACATTCGCCTCCACCAGAGTAGAACCACTGAAAGAAACCCCACACGAAACTGATTGAGAAGAATTTCATGAACCCATGAACCTGTTTCCTGAAAGAATACGAAACAAGTCTTTTTAATCATGTCTGTTATTTAACAGTGATCCCTGTGAATTAGGATCATTAAAGACTAAAGAGATAAATGAAAACCAATAGTCCGGAAATTTTGGTAAAGGCAACCCATACTTGGCATTCTTGTCCCCTTMAGGAGTGTGGAACCCATTGATGAGAACAGCTGTAGCAGTTCCGCTTGGATAAGTCAGCTTGTAGTCTATTATCATGATCTACCAAACAACAAGGCAAGCATGAATTAACAACCAAAGCAGGTGAATAGCTAGAGAAACAACTGGAACTCATGACTATTGATATGTTTGGGAACCCACCGTGAATCATGTAATTACCAGAAAAGAACAATTTCCGTAATCTAACTAGGTTACGGGCATAGCTATTACTCATGGGAATGTACCTTGCGAAGAGGAACCAAGGCCAGAAGACCAACAAAGCTAACGACAAAAAGGAAACCAATCATCCAATCAAGCCCGGGTTCCTTATAGCTCCSAGGCGAATTTCCCTCAGTGTCAACTCCAGCTTGTTCATATGTCCTCTTGTTTAATCCCAGCAAATAAGATCCAAAACCACCTAAAGGTATGAAAAATTAAGTAAAATTCAGCAACTGAGTTTTGGAGTCTGGACAATAATCTTTACACGGAAAGAGACCTCCCCACCTCCAACAGCAATGCTATAGCATGCAACTGCACAAGTCTGAATGATTGTATTCTCCTGCCTTGTGAATGGAGCTGAAACAATATTGGCTTTCTGGAGCAATTTTGTCCATGTCTGAATAAACACAAAGGCAAGAAGAGCTGCTGAGACATTAAGATTAGGAACAAGCCCTGTTGTAAGATTGAGCTTCATAACGATGACGCTGTAAATGACTCCAATTACTAAGCTCGCTACTATTCCTCGAATGGTGATTTGCTTCGTCCATGGAGGAATTCTTTTGACAACCTCCGTCACTTCTCTCACTTCTTCCAAATCTTCTCTTTGAATCTCCCTCGACTCTTCTTTTTCCAAGTTCCCCGTTTGAGTAATCCTGGCGCTCATGCTGTCAATATGTTCGATCATCAAAACCCAGCTAACACATATACATACACGCATATATGATCGATTGAAAAGTAYGGATGTCATTAAAATGATCAAATTTACCTGAGGAGCTCTTCTTCTTCTCTGGGCTGGAATTAAAGGTAGCCCAAAAAGATCTCAGAGAAATAAAACCAATTTCTCTGRGCTCCAATGTCCGCAGRTGGGACAGATCGAATAAATGTAGATCCTTTCAGCACTTCAGGTAATCAGAAAAAGACCAAGTGATGGCCTCGTCATTTACRAATTGGTCATAAGAGTCTTTTTCTCATTTATTCGCTGAAACAATAGACAACCATCCAAGAGCTATCGCTTTACTGAAATCAAGAGAATCCAGAAAACCCCAGTTGGGATCCTTCTCTCTACTGTCTCCAACTTGACGGCCTTAATCAGCTTCAATGACGAGAGAATTTAAAGAGCTCTGGATGCTGGGGAAAGCTCACCAACCGATAAGGCAGAATAATCGAACTTCGGACATACTATTCACTGTACTACACAATTGGGTAGTACAAGAAAAACACCCATAAAGCATTTGCAGTACAGAAAAACAAAATTCAACAACAGAGAGAGAGTGAAGTAGAACGAGTTAGTACAATCTTTTTGCTTGTTGAACAGATGGTGGGCTATAAATGATTAGCCTTCTCATTGACTCTCCAGTCTCCACGACCACTCTCCCGCAGACACAGACACACGTACACTGGATCATAAGGTTCAAAAAGGAGATGGGGGATATGATGTAATGGAAAGTTCTGTCTACAAGCTTTCAAAGCTACAAAATAGACACCGAGAAAATCTACCATTAAAAGATTAAAGAGTGGTGCCTTTCTGGCGTGTGGTGTAAACATGGTGCGTTGAACTCAGTAGCTTTCAACGTTCGGACCAGTCTTGATAGTTGACTAATCAGAATCTTTAATCCAATGCCATTCCAATTGCTACGCAAGGTACTTTTGCTTTAGGGAGGCTATCTAAGTCATTTAAGATGTGATTGGGGCCCGCTTTAGGGAGGCATCTTGCAACAAAGCAAGCTCAGACTAATGGTCGCTGAACCGAATTGGCGCTTTTCAAGGGTAACTGTTTATATAGAAATCGTACCATAAATTGTTTTTTTTTAAGGGGTGAGAATATTGAATTATTTAAATTTGCATAATTTAGTTAATTATAATTTTTAATATTAAATAAGACTAGCATGTCTTAATAGGAAATATAATTTACATTACTAATGTCTTTTTTAAAAGAATATTAATGTTCAGATATTTAGTCAAAGTAATTCGATTCGAGAAATATAAGTGGAAATATATATCAAATCATTCGATATTTTATTCCATACTTACACTTCATAGATATTGAATCTTGATTTTTTGATCGAAGGCCTCAACACATGACAATTGTTTTAACTTATTATGTTATAAATATAGGTTGAAGCCAAAGTTGGAAATTCAATCCATATGAAAGAGATAATAGTAATAGGAAGAATATTAGTTGTAGATCTTGTCTATACTTACGAATCCTATAATACATCTTCGACACATTTTCTTTCATCATCTTATGAGTTAAAAGATATATACATGTCATATTTTGATTAGTAAATAAATAATGTGTTTCAAGAATTAAAATATGTATACATCGTACTTTAATCTGTATAGTAGAAATTCTAGATAATTTGACTATTTATATTTTTTAACATGATAATTTTAATGTGGTTCCAATTTATAATTTTGCAAATAGGACGGTGCTATATGGATTAATCTGATCCATATTTATTATGGATCAAGGGGATAAAAATCACATTATACCATTTTTCTGAATATTACATATGAAAAAGACTTAAGAATAACGTTGTAATTACATATAAAATAATTATAAAAGATTCCCTCTTGATTTAGATCAAGTTGATTTAAGAATTATTTTCCTAATAAAAATTAAGCAAAAACTCTAGATATAGTTGGAAAAATGTGTAGGTCAATTGCTTGAAGGCTATCCGATTGGGAAAGGCAAAGGCCTTTAAACAAATTAAAGATGGGTGTGGAGGCAACATGTTTACCAATAATTCCAGTTATTGCACCTCTGATACGTCTCGCATCAGCAGAGAAGATTAAATATATAAAATAAAATATTATATAATATAATTATTCTAGTCTAAGGGCCGATTGAATAGAATTGGGATGCGTGAAGTTTGAAATCTGATTAAACCTACTCGGTCGATTAAAAGTGATTTTAAAATATATGATAATTAATATTTTATAACTTGTAAAAAGATCTTAGGGATTTAAAATATGATATTTTAACTTAATAAYTTTTTAATTTATTCAGCTATCAGCTTTCAATTACGTTTTCGAACCAATCCTATTGATTCTATTTGCGACATGAATATGTACCGATCATCTTATAATAATATCAAATTTTAATATTTTAAATTAATTTTCCAATTATTTGAAGAATAAAATTAATTTWAAAAAGGACTAGAATATATATTGACGAAATAAATATAGAATATTTTGTAAATTATTATTTATGATATAATATCGAATTGAATATTACGTAGRCCATAGTTATTAAATATTACTAATATAACCTTATTGGTTGTCAACCCGCTTGCAATCGAGGGGATCGAAACTTTCTATGGAGCAAAAGTGTTAGAAAAGGAAGATCAACTAAACCATTTAATTATTCCATCTCATTGAACTGATTGAACAACATATCAATTATAAAAAACATTTTTATTTATATATTATTACGATATTTATTTATAATTCTCATCTCATGTTCGTTGGTTTCGCTAATTTCAGCGCATCTTATCTAACTTGTACTTTTAAATAGAACTGATTTCTTTCGGCTGATGGCGGGATTGATTTTTTGCGCTTACTTGGCCTGCCAGTTGCTCCCTCTATTTGCAGAAATGTCAAACAGGCCTTATTCCGTCTATGTTGCAATGGACAGAAAGTCAACGAATGACATTTTGAGGGCGCCGTGTTAATTAATTTTGGGTATTTTATATAATATTTTTTAGGCATTTTCTTATTATATGAGAAAAAAAAAACAAAAAAAACAAAATTATAAGGAGAAGAAATCCCATTATAAATTGAAGTTTCAAATATTTCTAATACTCATTTTTTAAAAATATTGTGTATGCTATCAATGACCGGAGGGGGTCCATCGTAAATTGACTGGAGGTAAATCTATTTAATTTCATATTTATACTGGTAACAACCCAGTATTCTTCAGAGCTCATATGAACAAATCTTGATAAGGAATAAACAGATTCAGCTATTTTCATAGCAATAGTTGCAAATAAGACTGTCAACACGTTTTCGTTGCCAGGATGAGCGCTGGTGGCATGTTTAATACATGCAAGTCGGACTGAAAATGATGTTTTTAGTGGTGGATGAGTGAATGACGCGTAAGAATCTGGTCTCGAGAGGGGAATAATAACTGGAAATGGTTATTAATACCTTGCAGGCTGAGGAGCAAAAGGAAGAATCCGAGTGTGGAGGTAGAAGGTGTAACACCCCCAAATTAGTTATTTTTATCCTAATCCGAAAATGTTATGTTATGCCTCTCGCATTTAATTAACTATCATTTAAAACTCAACATTCATTCAAAAATAAAGGCAGCGGAAGTCTCAACAATTTTAAACCGTTAAAAATGAAGATAGCGGAAGATTCAAGAATTTAAACCATTCAAAAATAATATATATTATTACATAAATCGACTCAAAAATCAGTTATCGGATATCATAATTTGCCCACAAGCGACCTCCTCTCCCCATCTGATTACATATCATCTGCAATGAAACGTAAGGAACAGAAATAAGCTAAAAAGTCCAGTAAGTAACCTCATGCATGAATGCATGAATATGTCCTACATGTCGTGAAATTATAAAATTTCGCCTTTAAATAAAAACTACTTTCCAAACATTTCCCTTTCAAAAATTATTTTACAAAACATTCTCTTCAAATTCACTCACAGTAAAAACTTTTCATTTCCATTCGTTCGTGAGCTCACTAGAGTGTAACGCCTAGCCACTAAGCTTGCAGTGGGCCATTCTTATTTGGAACCCGATTCCATTCCTACTGGTAGAACCGCAAAGCGGTCAACATTCAAAAAAAGGGTTTTCATTCACACTTTCACCTCCAAGGAGGTGAACATTCCATTCTTACCTACCCTCCAAGAGGGTAGGGTCGGGGCGTCGGTAGTTTACACTCCTTTCCGAAAATTTTAACATTTCCAAAACTTTAATATTTTCCTTTAAAATTCTATTTTCTAACCCTTCACTTTCTACATGCATGAACGGTTCATGCCAAATGTGATGTAAAATTCTAACTACATACTCATGACATGAAACACATATAACCTTACGTAAGTTCAATAAATACCACATGATATGAAAACACAATAGCATATTCTTTAACATAAAATGCTACTAGATATGAACAAATCAAAATTCTTCAGAATTACACACATCAACATAGAATTTCATACAAAACATATTAAAACAATTAAAAGCGTTCAATTTCATTCATTTATAATGTTAATGAACGGGAGGATTACTTACACAAAGTCCTGTACGTAAACGGATTCTTACTTAAGTTGCGAAGTGGACTCCTTCAATCGATCTCAATGTAAGGCCTCGACATTACCTAATTGATTACAAAAAGAGTGTCTACTTATTTCGATCGTCCCAACTTAGGTATTATGTGTTTGATCCAAACATCTCCTTTATTAATTTATAAATTCACATTTACTTCTCATATTATCGAATATCACGTTTTTAATGTTACAATTCAACTCCTTAGTTCGGGTATATACCTAATTTATATTCTCTCTTCAATTCACTTCAGGCATTATTATGTACAAATCATAAAATTATAATATCATGTGTTAATATTTTCACCTTTAAGTTCAAGATATCCAAATGTCTTGGGAATGGCGATAGGTCCTTGGGCGTGCGCTCAAGCGATGCGCACAATAGCATCTAGGCGTCAGGCGTCGAGCGTCAGGAGTCGGTGCGCTGGGTGCCTGGGCGTTGCGCATTGGACGTCAGGCGCTGGGCATCGGTGCGTCCTGGCGTCGGGCGCCTGGGGGCTGGGCAGCGGGCACTGGGCGCCTGTTGCTGGGCACTCCCAGCTCTGGAAACTGGCGAACAGCCAGCCAAAAGAAGAACCCAACAATGAACGGCCTACAACAGGCCTGATTTCCGGCAAACTCCGGCGACTTTGAAACAGGTGACGAGCAGAACAGAGCTGGCACAAGGTCTGTCCGCGAACGAGCGGCAGCGCGCGCAGCTAGTTCAAGCATGGCGCACAACACCTCACCTAGTCGACTGGTCAATCTGTTTCTGGTCGACTTCCGGCGACTCTGAAACCGGCGAGGGACTACCGGCGACGCGAACTGCAAGGACGAGGGCAGAGTGACGGCCAGCAGCAAGGGATCATCCTTCTGTCGAGGAGGAAAAATGTTGAGCAGAGAAGGAGAAGAAGATAGCGGCGGCAGATCAGGCGACGGCGTCTCGCAGATCTGGTTGCGCCGAGCAGAATGTCCGAGCGACGAGCAAGACGATGGATCTGGCGAGCAGCAGCCGCGTGCGTGGACCGGGCGGGCAGGTCGGGCGAGCGGCAACAGCAGTGCAATAGGCAGCGAACTCGACGGCCGATTCGGGAGGCTCCAAATCTGGACGACCTCCGGCCGGGTGCGCGATCTCCTGGTCGGATCTTCGCGAGCCGCTGAGCGACGCACACAGGTGGCGTCACAGAGCTCTCGTCAAGTAGCTCTGGAACTTCAACGAGGAAGCTGTGTCGGGCAGGAGGAAGAGGGAAGGAGAAGGAGAAGAAGAAGACCGATCTGGGCGGGCTGCTTCGTCACGGGCTCGGCAGTGGAAGAAGGGGAGAGAAGAGGGAGAGAGGAGAAAGAGACAGGAAGGGCCACGACGAGGGTTTTGGGTAGGAAGAGGGAGAAGCGGTAGCGGCGGTAGGGGGGGTTAGGGCTTGGCGGCGGCGGCGGCGGCGGCGGCATCGGCATGAGGAGGAAGAAGAAGTAGTCTCTAGGTTTTTTTTTTTTTTTTTCCTTTTCTTTTCTTTCTGTCTTTTTATTTTCTTATATATTTTCTTTTCTTTTCTTTTTTTCTTTTTTTAATTTATATTTTGGACCGTAATCCAAACTCGTCGAGCCCTCCCATCCAAATCTAACCTAAAATCCATAAATTTCATATAACGAGCTTCCTTTCGATAAAAAGTTCAACTTTCGACTAACAAATAAATAGGCCCACGAATAGAGCCTTTAACCAAACCGCTAACTCTTATTAGGCATGGATAATATTTTCGCACCTATTAAACATACGATTTAAACTATTAATCACATATAAAATGTCGAACTCTAATTGGCACACAATTTCATGAGATCAATCAAAAATTCATAAAAGTAAAATTCAGGGTGTTACAGAAGGTCCATGGATGGTGAACTTATTTTCTCGAAAAAGAAGTTAGACGAGGAATAAGCACAGCCAACTCTCTGTCAGTAGCTACAATAATACATAGGATGCAAGCATTATTTGAAATGATTGGACGTAACGATCATTAGGCGAACTCGATAGCGATAAGTCTGAACTTAAAATCGGATTGAGTTCGAGCTTAACTATTTTGAAATTCAACGAGCTTAACATGGAGTATTTATATATAAAAATTAAATATTTTTATGTATTTTTTTAATTATTAAGGTCTAAATAGAAAATATCGATGTTTATAAATAATAAATATTTATTTTATTTTAATTAATAGTTAAAAACTTTAAACACATATCTTTTATATTACTCCATATATATTTGAGGCATTGTTAGAAATTTTATTTATTTTGAAACTTTGTTTTGAGAAACTTTGTTGCAGACTTTCTTTATTTGGAAGTTTAGTTATAAATGTTTTTTTTATTTATTTGATTTTATTGATAGATGTTTGAAGTGTTTGAGGTATTATTGAAATTTGTTATTTATTTAGTTTTTGCCTCGAGTGAATTTGGGATGAATCGAAATTTAGCCTGAACTTATGTTTGAACCTACAAAACTTAGAGCTTTGATTGGGAAAYGAAAATTTCACTTTAAAGACTCATTTATTAATGTTTCTCGGAAATAAAATTTTGCTTATAATATATTTTATTTTTATATTCTAAATTATAAAATTATATATAAAATAAGATTTGGAATGAAAAAATATTATTTAAAAATATTAACAAATTTAAAATTTATAAACACGATCATTTCATGTTTATCTCAATTTTTTTTTTTTTCTTACTAGGCGCTAAAACTAATACGAACGAAGCGTTAATTTGAATGCTTAACCAATTGTAATATTGCAGAATCCCTCCTCCTTTGTAGTTTCCGTACCACTCGCCCTCCAAGCTAGAAGACAAATAATTCCTATTAGTTTTGATACTGGGCATCATCCTTTGATGGGGCTTCAACATGGGGCCCATCAAATTGCACACGAGTTCGGCCCATGAAGTAGACTTGCCCATGTGCCAACCTGGCTAAATGTGACCTCTCTCAATTCTAAACCGAGACCTCTTCGAATACCGGGTCGCGAGTCCATAATCCAGTGTAGCCCGTGTTTCTTTCTTGTCTTGATAATCAAGACGAATGGAAAATCTCTTCGCCCCATATTTCGTTTTCTCCTACGTCCCTACCGACCTTTCGCTCCCTCTGAGAAACAATTCGTACGATAATTGAGACCCGAGGAGGCCGATATCACTTAGCCGGTATCGTTTTTATTTGGTWGCAGAGAAAAGAAAGGGCGAGGGATTTTTATGCTTTAATTGGATTTATTGCTACAGGAAGACGATGTTGCAACAGCTGATATTGTACGCAGCCAGCGCCGCCTTAAGCTGCTTGGTGTTATTCACCGGACTCCGACTTCTCGACCCCAACCGGGAGGCCTCTAAGAAAGCCCTCGAACACAAGAAGGAAATCGCTAAGCGCTTAGGTCGCCCTTTTATTCAAACCAATCCCTACGAGGTTCATTTCCGTCTCTCTACCTCTCTTTTGTTTCATCCTCTGTATGTCTCCTCCTCTCCCCTCGGTTTTGCGAGCAAATCCTGATTACTTTTTCTGTACCATACATTCATGTACACATATATTATTTATATTTAACTGATTGCTCTCAGTAATTTGTATTGGAATTTTTTTCTGATAAGAATAAGGGGATAATTTCCTGGAGGTAGATTTTTTTGGGGACTGAACTGTTAGGAATTCGAATTTTGAATTGACATAGGGTTTGGATGCTCTTGAGTAATGTGTATATGTGCGCAAAGCTCAAGGCACGCTCCATAATGATGGAAAATTGTTGTATTTTAGTTGAGATGGTTTTGGTTTGAACTTTAAAAGAATTAAAACGAAAAGCAAATGCTTCGGTTTCCTCCTATTGTTGTAGATGCTTTCACGTTCATTGGTTTTTGGGGTGTCTTTTTTTTTTTTTTTTTTTTTTTTGGGGTTCTGCTCCTTCTGTAACGCAAGAAAAGGAAAAGAAATACATTCAAGATATGTCTAGGAGAGCTCTGTTTACATATAAATGGTTTATATGCATTAGGTAGAATTTAGATTTCCAGTTCTTTGGATTTTGCACTAGAAGGATGGTTAGTTTGCTTTATTCTTAACAGCGTTTATATGCGTGGAGAGTTGATAAGTATAGAACTGCAATTTGTAACTACTTATCATATGCATATGCAGGATGTCATTGCTTGTGATGTCATTAATCCTGACCACATTGATGTGGAATTTAACTCTATTGGTGGATTGGAGAGAATCAAGCAAGCACTATACGAATTAGTGATTCTTCCACTACGTAGGCCTGAACTATTTTCTCGTGGGAAGCTTCTTGGTCCACAAAAAGGTGTCTTGCTATATGGACCTCCTGGCACTGGAAAGACTATGCTTGCCAAAGCAATTGCAAAGGAATCTGGAGCTGTTTTCATCAATGTGAGAATATCGAATTTGATGAGCAAATGGTTTGGAGATGCTCAAAAACTTGGTCCGTCTAGATAAATTCCTGCCTTGTCTACCTTTTTATTTTCGTCACTTCTTTTTAGCTGCATTTTATTTCCATATGCACTTAGAGACGCCCATTCCTATATACTTAGTTTCTAATGTCTCAARTGAACAAATGTTAAAAGGAATATGGGTGGTGGGCTTTGTTTTTAGCATACTGGTTCAGCGTGCTTGTGACTTAGTTCTTTTGATCTTTTTTGCAACTATTTTGGGTGGTTTGATCTGATGATGATCCCGGAAGCATCAATTGACCTTTAATAGTCCTTGAGGGAGAAGCAATTACAATGCAAGTGCTATAACTTGAATTACTTGAACTTACCAAGTAACGGTTGAAATTGCGGCTCACAGTTGCCTGCAATGCTCTAAATTAACTGAAAATGCTTAGGTTTTTGGTAAGATTTCCATTGTTTGTTCTTCATGCTTAATTGAACTTTTAATCCTATAAACTATTGCAGTGGCTGCTGTATTTAGCTTGGCCCATAAACTCCAGCCAGCAATTATTTTCATTGATGAGGGGGATAGTTTTTTGGGGCAGCGCAAGACTACTGACCATGAAGCATTGACAAACATGAAGACAGAATTTATGGCTTTGTGGGATGGTTTCACAACAGATCGTAAGTATGATATTTGCCTCATAAAGTTAATATGCTGAATTGTTTTCTGCTGTAACCTATCTAATTAAAATGCCTTCAGCACATRGGCACCAAAGAATCTTTTTATTATTTCCCTCTTTAGAAAATTTGTTTTTAACCCCACTAAGGTTTTGAGAACCYCTACAGGGACTCAGAATCTTCAAAAAGTTATTG
This sequence comes from Rhazya stricta, assembly GCA_001752375.1. Taxonomy (NCBI): domain Eukaryota; kingdom Viridiplantae; phylum Streptophyta; class Magnoliopsida; order Gentianales; family Apocynaceae; genus Rhazya; species Rhazya stricta. Next base: position 3,213,391 of record MEJB01000021.1, on the reverse strand, counting down.
ATAACTCCCTTAAAATTGTGACTTGAACCCCCATAAAGACTTCAAGAAGTACCAAAATATTTGCAAACGGACTACTAAAGAACTAAAATATTAAAATTCCCCACTAGAACTTTTAGAAAATTCAAATAAGTRGCAAAGGAAAAGTTAGAAATGAAAAGATGAGCCAAAATTGGCTGCGTACACTATCCAGAGGTTGTAAACTATATATTCTCCTAGACTCGTTCATAAACTCCCCGCCAGACTTGATGAACACTTGTTAGAGAAACTGAAATATTATCGTTTCATGACCGACATCTGGATGATTGAATGGAAGATAACGGATGATTTGATGCACTTCTCTAATGAGAAATGAGGATATMGCATTTCACTAGATTAGTAGAAAGGCCTTAGAATCTTTGGATAGGAGCATGATGAAGTAGGGCAGATGTATCAATTGAAAGAAAATGTGAATTTGATATCTTTTCCTATCTTGTTAGATGTTAMTCCTACAAAATGTCGTTATATTTTCTCTTCTTCGCGTTCCTATTTTTTTTTTTAATGGCATGCTGCTGCTTTTGTTAGAAAATGCTCGTGTCATGGTGCTTGCTGCTACTAACCGTCCATCTGAGCTTGATGAAGCAATTCTTCGACGCCTTCCTCAGGCATTTGAGATTGGGATCCCTGATCACCGAGAGAGGGCTGAAATTTTGAAAGTAATTCTGAGGGGGGAGAAGGTTGAAGCTAARATTGATTATGACCGTATTTCTAGTATGTGTGAAGGATACACTGGCTCAGACCTTCTRGAGCTCTGCAAGAAAGCCGCTTATTTTCCTATAAGGGATATACTCGATGAGGAGAAGAAGGGAAACTACTCTGCGGTTAGTATTCCTACATTTCAGCTATGTAAACCATGTATTTCTTGTAGGCATTCTGACAGATCATCAGTTAACCWGAAAGATGTCYYCAAATGTTTCTAATATGCATAAATTGGTACTGTGCTGTTAGTTTATTTGATCAGCCAATCAGATTCTCTTCTCTTATGGCCTCGGAGAGATACATGTCCATGAAAAATGTAGATCTTTTAGAAGCCTCTTAACTCCGATTCTATAACTTTACTTTGTTTGATTTTGTTGCTTTTCTTTTATTTTTTATTTTCTGTGGCGAAGAGAACTGATTGTTTTTCTATCTTTTCAACATATTTTAGGAATCGAGACCATTATCTCAATTGGATTTGGAGGAAGTTATTGCGACATCAACTAAAACAATGGTTGCTGCAAGTGAATATACCAGATTAAGTTCACAATCACCAGGATGGTCTGGGCAAAACGAAGATTATGTACAAGCTGCGATCAGTGAGCTCTCTAAACTTGTGGCTTCCCAAATTTTGAATATCCAGTCTGATGCTCAAGATCCTTAAATATTTCTTCCCTCCTGTAGACTAAGAGGTATCTGCAATTTTATGCCGTCTGTGTAACTAAATTGATTTTAAGTTTTCGACAAAGTTGGATATGGTGAAGTTGTTAGAGAAAGTTTGATCTTTTTAAGCCCTCCGATTGATGTTTCCCTGATAACATTGCAACAGGAGCATTCATTTAGGATTTTTATTACTGTATGTATAAGCCAAATTTTAGGGCCCGTCATGGTGGGACCAGACTTTACGTTTACCGTTTTGTTTCCTATTTGCGTGTTCAGTAGGTGAGGGGGCCAGAGAGGGGGACTTGAATGCTCACATCCTAGAGCCCTAACTATTGTGGTGGTTTTGGTTGGTTGGCAGGAGAGGAGGACCACACGGAGGTGGAGTAACGTGTCGTTGCATATTTACTTGTATAGATCAGGGTTCTTATAGAGTGGCTCCTTTCTTTATTGGATTTCCACTCCAGTACTTCCTGACCGCTAATTGAAGAAATGGGAAGACTGAATACCAGGGTTTAGGTGTATTTGGCGCTTCCCTTATTGTGTATGGCCTCCCAGCCCAGTTCTCGTCAACCCTTCACCAGATACCTCTTTATATGTTGTAGCTGCAAGAAACAATTAATCTTTAAACTATCTACCGATTAAGTATGGTCATGAGAATGCCTTATAAGAGATTGGAAGATAAAAGAAAGAAATCATAAAAGAAAACAACAAGAAGATAAAAATAGATAAAACTACAAAACGTAGTTCAAAGAGACTCACTAGCAAAGAATGAGAGGAGATAGATGAGCATTAATTTTGTCTATGGGTGTTACGTGAGATAAACCTAAGTATGCTCCGCCACCTCAGACAAGGACTTTAGTAATTCATCTTACGCAAGAACTCTTAAGTTAGAAGAAATGCGGAAACTCGCGCGTAGTCTTGAAATGCTAATAGGGACTGTTATAATTTATCAACATAATATAGTTTAATTATCAAGAGGATACTAGAGATCGGTCCTTGTACAAAGCGTTAATTTTACCGATGGGACGTCTTGTAGAGGCTTTAAAGTTTAGTAGTACCACTATGAATATGCCTTCTCTTTCTAGTCCCGCCCCAAGATACGACGCTTAAATGCTCGTTTTTTAGACTTAATTTAAGCGAGGTCACATTCCGCTTTATCAGAAGTAGGTTTGTTGACTGCCGTTATATAATCTTCTCCGTTTTTCGCTGCTAAGTGTTTAAAAAGTTACGGAAAATTTGATTGTCATTTTGATCGAACTCAGCGATGATAGTGACTATCAAAATTCTAATTAACCAAAGAACGTCGATGTTGTTACGGAACAGATGATTGTCATTTTTGATCTAACTCAGCGATAATAGTGGC
>MEJB01000021.1:3109644-3206154 GCA_001752375.1 Rhazya stricta | reverse complement strand
GTCGGTTCGTGTTGTGGAAGAGTCGGGCGATTCGGGAATTTTTTGTAAAGAAAGCGTTCACACAGTAAAAGAGTTCCGAAAATTATATGGGCTTTTGAGGAGAAGCAAAAGGGATTCCACGGATTTTGATGTAGCTGAGAAGGAAAAGGAAAATTCAAGACACGAATGACCAGAATTGAGACACTTCTGTCCGACGGACCCAGGGCCCTGTGTTGTAATATCCTTTTACTTCTCATCTAAAGAGGATTGATCATACATTTGTTTAGTACAAAGGACTAAATTATTAAATCCTAAATTTTCTTTTCTTTTTTTTAGTAGTGTTTTAAGTATTTTTGACTCAACTAATTCAATTTAAAAAATATGTTCTATTTGTCAAACTTATTAGTGTTCTAACAATTTTTTTCAGTTCTAATTTGTCAACTTTTAACGATGTACTAGCTCCTATTCTTAATTATATATGGTAAATTTCACGCTTATAACGAACATGTTCCGTCCATGATGGTACCATTGAAAGCCGAAAATAAAGGTTTTGATTGGTGAAAAAGAATAATCTACTTTGACCATTGAAAGTCTGATTTTTTTCCCTTGTAATAGGTAATGGAATTTTATCTAGAATAAGGATGTGAAAGAAAGGAGAGATCGTCTCAACTTTTTTGAAAAAAAAAAGTTAATTTTAGCTTTTTCATAACATAATTAAAAGCAATTTCTCACATAATAATTAAAAATTATCAAACACATCAGATAGTTCCTCACAACAAACAATTAATAGTTACTTTTTTAATCAAAAAATAACTTTTTAGATTGAAAAAAAATAATCCCACATGCATTCGTGATCTATTTGAATTTGCATTGTCAAATCTCTTAAAATGAAAAAAAAAAAAAAAAAGGAAAATTTCAAAGACCAAAACGTTATTATTATTTTCCTTCGGTGAGAAATTCCTATCTAATAATCCATTGGTTCCACTAACAAATTTTTACCGCTAACGATACGATTCCCCGAAGAAAATTGCCCGCGTAATTGATCGATTTTAAACGGATATCCAACCTTGGAACTACGGCAAAGAATGTTTCGAGGCGGTATCACGTTCGGCCAAAGGCTCACCTACGCCGTGTTCGGACGTCACAGCGCAGAGCCTGCCCATTGGCTCAGTAACTCTAGGGCTTACAATGGCGTCGCCACCGCCAGCTCTCCTTTACATAAGCCGAAGCGGGTGGGCACTCACAATGGCAGCTTCCACTGCGACGAAGCTCTCGGCTGCTTTATGATTCGACTCACCAACAAGTRCTTGAATGCCGAAATTGTCCGCACTCGCGACCCCCAGGCATGTATGGCATACTTCCTCCCTGTTCGCGGCATATTATATTGACTAATTTCTGAGAGAGTTTTTATAGGTTTTGGAGGAGCTTGACGCGGTACTGGACGTTGGCGGAGTATATGACCCGAGCAGAGACCGTTACGATCATCATCAACAAAGTTTTGATGAGGTTTTTGYTCATGGTTTCACCACTAAACTTAGCAGTGCSGGCCTTGMCTKTAAGGTATGCCCACCCTCTTCAAGCAATCCATTTTCCTCTCGTCACTTGCAATTATGTGTTRATAAATGATATGTGATGTTTCGTTGATTTCGTTTGAAGATGACTCAAGGAATATTACAAATTCTCTGGCCCTTCATTTTTARTTTTAAGTAGCAGTAGAAACTTTCTCCATGCMATTGAGATTGTATTTCAAGGAACCATAGTAKAGAAAATCCRAAATCCCAAATTTTGTTTTCCCAGCYTTACGGAAAGGAGCTAGTTGCAAAGTAGGTTCAGCTCGACGAAGGACATCCTGATGTACATCGATTYTTCTTGGCTATTTATAAGAATTTCATTGAGGTATGATTTTTCCTACTGCTGTTCCATTTTTACTACTACTATACATCTGTATGCCATGTTATTCCTTCATGATCCGTGTGCATGATTTATGTTACCAGTTTGCTATTCAACTAACAATGCAAGCCTTGGTCTCCATCTTTTCAGTTTCAACATCAACATCTGTGTACACAATCACAAATGAAGCCTTATGGCACATGTTTATTTTTTGGTCAAAAAGTGGATCTTTATTGACTTATATATAAAGAATTACATGGAAAAAACAGGAGCTTATTAACCTGGTTCTTGGCTTTGAACAAAGAATAAACTCTATCCTGTATGGTTTTGGCTCAAATCTGAGCTCCTGGCAGCAGAAAGCTGTCTATTTCTCCAGCTCCATATCTGTAAAGCTGCTATTCTGAATCGTAAAGACTGCATATCCACTTCCTCAGTTCCCTTTTGACATCCACCCAATCAGCTGCTGAAGGTGCAACCCACCGTCAAGGGTGTAGCTGGTAACTAAAATGGAGCTCAATTGTCCCAGGTGTAACCTACTAGGTCAAGTTAACACAGTCCTTCAAACATAAACAAGATGGTGTTGCTATAATRGTGTTGTCTATAAGTTGAAATTGTCTTCTTGCTACTGTCATAAACACTTGAAAATGTAGGTGATGAAATATATCCATGTTGAATAGAAAGGCTTAATGAAGTATGTAAYAATATGAGGAAAGGTAGCAGTGCCTGGTAATCATGCAARGGCTCTAAGGTTTTGTTAGGTGGATGCTTCTCAACATTTATGAAAATAATTTGTTTGACAGGCAMTCGATGCTATTGACAATGGAATGAATCAATATGGCATAGATCAGACTCCAAGATTCATGAACAATACTAACTTGTCATCTAGAGTTGGAAGATTGAATCTGGATTGGACTGATCCTGATCAATCATCCAGACATGAGAATGAAGCCTTCAGACATGRAATGATGATAGCTGGCAAGGAATTTTTGGAGGTRATTTTTCTTTAACTCCCTTGTGTATTAATTGGGRCAATGTTAGACCTCAAAGTACCTTTTAAGCCCGTAGATAGCTAATTGTTWGTGGTTTTTCTTTTATAATTTGTATATATAAACAAACTGCCACCTGATGTTTCAAATAAGATATGCTGATGACAAAGGATTTTCAAATTCATTTCTACAGAGCATCCAGTTTAATTCTAAGTCATCGTTACCAGCTCGGTCTATTGTCATGAAATGTCTAGTGTCAAGAAAAGAGATTTATCCCACTGGAGAAATCATTGTGCTAACCAGATCTTGTCCTGTAAGTGAAAACTGGTTCTTTCAACTATGAACTGACTGACAAATACTACTTATCTGATTCTGACTTGTTTGATCTCCTACCTCACCATTTGAACTTGATCTCCTACCTCACCTTCTTCAAATGGTGTGATATTGCTTATGATATATTTCCTTCTTTTATACATCATCAATGCTGAGGCCCTATTTACTCAAAATTACATTTAGTTGCTCTTCTTTCAGTGGAAGCTTCACATATTCGAGCTTGAGGAAGAAATGAAAATCAATCCTTCCATCAAGTATGTTATTTACCAGGTACTCACCATGTTCAGATATCTCCTTATTCTTGACCGACCATGGGAAAATGTGTTCAGTAAAATTTTCTTTTGGTTTTAGAAAGAATGCATATTCATTTATCCTGTTTTACGAGGATGGACCTAGAGCCTCTAAAATTTCAGAAACTTGTGGTCTTTCCCATTGAAAAAAAGTTGTTATTTTAGGTAAACCTAACAGAAATAAGGTTCTGTCCCCCTAAAACAGATCAGAAAATTTTGTTGTCTMTCTAGTAGATGCTTTCATAGATTTTGCCTCCCCAACCTCTATATCCTGGGTCCYTCCGTGTTGTGCAAGAGAAAAGGTACAGAAGGATGGCTAGGATTTTACAATGTTTCTTGTTATTCTTACTTCTCTAGTCCCTTATCAATGACAGTAGTTTGAAACTCAACAAAACGAAATAATTTTGTCTCAGGTAAGTGGAGCATCTCCYTTTATTGAGTCAAGGGTTGCAAAGAAGATACTAATTCATTAGTTTTGGGGGAAAGACACTATTAGTTGCAAAACCTTCAAATTTTCAGTTTTATCATTTATGTGTTCCTTTGTAGGATGACAGGAGCGAAAATTGGTGTGRACAGGCAGTTGCAGTCTCAACTGAAAAATTTGAAAGTCGAAAACCTCTACCATCTCTATGGAGGGGGCTGACTGATGAAGAACTTTCTGAGGCTGCAGGCATTCCTGGCTGTGTTTTTGTGCATATGAGTGGGTTCATTGGTGGAAATCGGACTTATGAAGGAGCTCTTTCTATGGCAAGGGCTTCTCTGATGTCTTAAGCAAGGAAGTATATTTTGCAAAAGATATTCTACATGAGGAAATCTCTTCTCACAAGGCTGAGACAGACATCTATGAGTTATTGGTTTAACCAGCATTAGTGGTAGTGTTGGGTCCTTCCTGACTGTGAAGCTGTGGTGCATTTGATTGTTAGGGATGCCAGAAATAATGAAAATTGGCTTCTGAATTAGTGATCAGAACATTACTGTATAAGAGGTAATTTTCATTCTTTTTAGTTTGGCTACATACTTAACTGTTTGATTAAAGCATGAAATCTCTAGGGCTCCTGAAATAGTGCAAGCTGTTGATGGGATTGGAATATTACAACATCTCCCTCCAACATTTGTATCAGTAGAATGGTCTTGTAAATAAAGTTAATGGGAATGTTTCTCAAATATGTTTGGTCAATTTTCTGCTTACGTCTTCTGTTTGGTGTGCAATGTATCTTTGATTTGTAGGTCTGAGCCATGTGATTTGGTTCGTCTGTTTGAATCTTTTTGTCAGCCAGTAAAGTCAGTTTTCTTTCATAAGATTTCAACTTTCAAACTTGGTTTCTGAATTTCCTAAACTTCTCATATGCATCGATGTCGAAAAAGTACTGTTGGTTACTTAGGACCCTTGGAAATCAGAAAAAACTGAATAAAGAGAAAGGAAAAAATTCCATGTCTGATGCAGCTCCTGTATTTAGGACCTCATTACTAGATAACAATTGTCTCCTCTAAGAGGCACCAATCAGGTGATTCAATAACAATATGACAATTAAAAGTGATCCTATCAAGATCCACTCTATTGAGTAAATTTCATTCTTCAGAAACTACTGGTAGTTCTTCTTTAAACCAGTTATACAGTCCTCCTTCTAAGTGGTAAACGTTGCAATAACCATTGAGGACCAGCAAATAAGCAGCTATGAGTGACCTGCAGGAAGCAAGAGAAGTAATGAGTTAGTTGTCCATGCTATGATGTGCATAGTCTACTGAAATTTAACCTCTTTTGAACGCTTCCTATTCCTTCTTCCCTGAACCCCGTTCTTTTCTTGTCTATATTGCCAAATAATTGTAGTACTTTTATGGACTCGGAGAGAGGAAAAAAAAAGATAAACATGCAGAGAATAACTAAAGAGCAAGTGTTAAACCTTGACTGTTGCCCTTCTGGGAGATTTTGTGATGGCCTCATTGTGCCCCCAGCAGAGCAAGCTACTATGATTTTTGCATTCTTATCAATTTTTGATCCCACATCTGCTTTGAAAAGCCAAACAATTAGTTCTCACCTAAGGATTTTCAGTATAGTACAAATGAAAAGATATGATAGAAATCATTACTTCGGATGAATTCAGGGTTTTCTTCTGTCCCTTGGAAGATGCCAAAAAATGCAAATGCCAGCCTCCTGGCAATATCCCATGCTGTCCACTCCTTAATAAGCCTGTATACTTGAACATTAATTGCTCCTGGTGGATGAGCCTATGGCAAGAAGTAGTTTGCCGTGTTAAGCCAGTTATTGGCTTGAGTAACCTAGCTAAGTTGAAGCCAGCCAATGAGCATGGTTTGATGAATAGTTCTGAACTTGGAATTTAAACTTTTCGGTAGTGTTTCAATGTGCTTCACTAAGACGTTCAGTAAGCACATTCYGTTAACAAAAGCTGTAAGTCACTAGGACCCTCCATTGGAGCACCTGCCTAATCTAATATGTCTAGCCCTCCTGAGTGCTATAAAAGTTTCCTATTATACATGCATGATGTGCCATGGAGGGGTTTGATTGGGAGTGGTGATCGGCTTTCATGATCCTCATTTCTTTTGAGTGGATTTTTGCCCTTTTATATCTCTACCTTAAAGTCCGAGAAGTGTGGCTACTAGTTTTTGGAGATGCATGCTTTAAAGACTAGGATAAAAGAAAGAGGCAGACAAAACTGACCTCCTTGAACTCTGCTTCTGGGCGTACATCAAGGATCACAAAGTTATTTTCTTTCTGAAGTCGCAATGCTTCTTTCACGTCCACACTCCTTACCTAAACAATTCTGCCTTGTTAGACCTGAATCAAAACTTTTTTCAAGTGTCTGTCAACTGGCAGTTTACTAAATTTTCCAACACGATTTACGTGCTGATCCCATAAATGAGAAACTCAAAGGTGTTTTATTCAAGTTATTCTTTTTTTTAAAAATTAAGATAAAATTCAACTTTTTTCATTTGTTTCATCATAAATGCTTTTCTGGTTATTCAAATTGGAATTAATTTACATTGCTGACTGTAGTATAAAATTGTTTGTTAATTTGTGACCATGTTTTCAAAATATGAGCCTCGTCAGAAAATCTATGTTGCAAATATATATTCTTGGGAAGTCATTCCAAGTATGCATGGCGGGTTATCAATATAAAGATAGACTGATGTGATCTAGCAACTGCATTCTCTAAAAAGTCATTCAATTTCATGCGTGGTTGCAGCTGTGGGAAGGGGGTTTTGGGGGTGGAAACTGCTACAACTGAGCTGTGATTTATTTCATTTGTTTTTTATTTTAAAATTTGTAGGAGGTTTGTGCAGATCTTTTATTTGCAGCTTTATAATCATTTGGGAACTCCATCTTCTCGAAATGGGTTTACTAGTGCTCGTTTGTCTCAGATAGAGAGAGTGCTCTTACCTTTTTCTCTAGCAAATACTTTCTCTTAGTTGACCAGTCTTCTTCAGCTAATCCCTCCAATAGCAAAGAAATTACTCAGACCATGTTTGCTAAAAGCCTTTTTATGCAAATCAATGAAATCATTCGTTGCATTGCTCGTCACTTTGTTAGTGATAGAGCCCTTGATGAAGGGAGAAATAGCAAATACCTGGTGATTTTGCAGGTTTGGTTGCTGCACTTCGAATTCTGAGAGGCCCAAAGCTTGAGAAGTTTCTCCTACTCAAGGATCTTATTGCTATGGGAATTACGTAACAGTAACTAACTTCATTTGTAGAATATGGATTTTGCATAAGTCGTGTGGAATGCAAGCTGCGGCATAAGGAGGAAGATGACTGTGGTGTGACTGATGTAAGGGCGGTCATATCCGCAAGCTTCTGAAGTAGCAGGAAGCAGTGCCAATGATGTTAGGAAATCGAGACAGTTACTCTTAACAGTCTAGATTGTATATTTTGAGTCAGATTATAGAACAATATGAACGTTTCCGTCGTGCTTCAGGCTTTCAATTTGTTTGCTTAAGAGGTCTTTGAGCATCTACTTTTGTAAGTTAGCTCGGGACAAGCCATCTGTGGATATTTTCTGCTAATATAATCTAAGTTTGTGGCTATGGTGCAAATGATATTCTGACTTGGCTTCCTTACATTCATCCAATTGGTCCAGCCGTCCAGGTGGAGCTGGGTTCTGGCTGTGATTTTTGATCTTTATATCAAGAAAAGATACTCAATGCATTCATTTAGTATTTTATTGTTACCAAGTTAATATGTGATTTATTTAAAAAACGAATTATTTGAACGGTCAAAACGTGATTATTTAAACTACTTCAGTCGAGCGATTGGTCCAATGATACAAAGATAGTGCTTTTACAGTTTTACTAACTGATTTCTTATGTTATTAGGCGATGAAGAGTTTATCAAATTATGAGGATCTCTAACCATTGTCCATGACAACCCTGTCTATTCCCAGGAAAGGCAAGTTACAAAACAAGATTGGATGAAATATACTAAAGAACTGCAGGTCGGCCATCGATGCCAAGCCTCGCGGAGGAGTCTTCCTCTTCATCCATAGCTCTTCGTGTAAGGCACTCATCACGGGTGGTGCCTACGCAGGTGAACTTCAATAGCGCGAGTTAAATCAAAAGAGCATTTGATGAATGTGAAGTTTCACCAAAGAAGTACTCCTAGTACTTGCAGTCCTAGAATTAACATTCATAAAGTGAAGCCAGACAGACACCACCTAAAAATCACAAAGAGGCCTCGAGTAATTGCGTTCGCCCACAGCTTGATCGCGGTACAGTTAATACGCCATTCTCATGAAAGTCGATTTAATCCCTTTCCTCATCAGGTGAATAGTGGACAAGGAAACCAAGTGGTAGGTACGTGGATGGTATTATAGGTTACGTGTATCACATACTAATATACATTGTATTAAATTATTATTTATATCAAATATATTACGGAGCATATATCATATTAATCCAATATATATTATCGATAATATTAAATATGACACCTGTTAAATTGTGATGAGCAATTACAACATTAATAGTTTTGAATTTATTTATATATGCTATTTATTATATTAATATTCGTGAAGAAGCGGATGGCTAACTACTAACTAGTAAAGAATATAATAAAAGAAAATTAATTTTTAAATCAACAAGGTTTCTTTTAAAATATTTTAAATACAAATACTATTTTAGCTCAATTCTCTTATTGCTTTAACTTTCTCTTTTCGTCATTTTCTTCTTCCGGCATTTTCTTCTATCAAAAGAATTTCAAATACTTCAAAGAGGCAAATGCAATGAAATAATTATCTGTGAGTTGAATGACGTAATGAGATAGTCATCTCAGAGAGAACTAAGCAACTTGCAATTGTTACTAGCAAGAAGAGGGATGTAGTGTCGACTGAGTCGATTAAGTAACCTACAATCTAAACTTGATTACTGGTAAGAGGAAAAAGGTTGTACGATGATAAATTGATTGAAAATAGAGTTGTTTTAAGTAATAGTCGACTGACAACAAGAAAAATAGTTATTTCGAAATAATAGTCGACAATGAGTCGACCGAATAGCTTCAATATAACAAAGTTAGTAGATAATGAGTTCCCAACTTCGTTCAAATTTCATTCCAAATTTTGCAGATTACGAAAGAAAGCGAACATGATAATTTGAAACAAGTTTTCATCATATTTGGTATTATAGGTAATTAATTTGTATAATTTCTTATAATTCACAAGGGAATTAGAGTTGGAGGAAAAATAATAATATAAAAGGGAAAAAATTCCCTCCGTAATCAGGAAGGATATTGTGAATTTTTATCCTTTTAATTTATAATAAATACGAATCAAATTAATTCATGTAACACTCTTCTAGTAATATTGAAAGTTGGTGGATCTCTAATTGGAAGTCTAGCACTACCATTCTTCCTGGGTTGTTTGTGGCCAAAGTCAAGGATCCAAGGTTCCGTGTTCGGAGGCATTAAATGCAAATCTTGACATTAGATAAATATCATCACTGCCCATGGTTCTTTTCTTGAGATGTATGCAGGATTCATTAATTAATTGCAATTACTCATTTAGATTGTTTTGCTTCTTTCTTATGGAAAATTCCATTACTGGCATTATGAATTTGGCTTATAAATTATAAATAAGAAATTTAAAATTAGTACAATGGATAAAATCTAAAATATAATTAATTAAAACTCGTACTAATACTATGATATAGAAATTTAATTCATAATTAATTTTGACCCAGTAAATAGTAATAGTGATGAAGTTTTATATTTCGTTTATGATCGATAATCCATAAAAAATACAAATAATACTTAGTATTTTTGTTTTAAAATATAAATCATATTAGATTTGTACATATAAATTAATATTTCTTAAAATAAGACAATTTATATTTAAATTACCTAAAATATCCTTACTCTTTCCTCTCTTATATTTTCTGTTAATCCAAGGTTAACTAATTTCATTTTCCTCTTCTCTCTCTTTTGTCTCTCAGAGTTTCAACTAAAATTGAATCTTCTTTTTATCAATGTAAAAATGACTTAATATTTTGAAAGGATAGTCCTGTTTCCTTTTTTGGCCTTTGCTACTTCATCAGAATCTGCTTTTGGGAGATGTGAGAAAAGCTGACCCGTTCTCTTCTATTGTGAGCCGGGTTTGTTTAAAATTCCCGGAGATTGAGAGAGTATTGGTGGTAGGATAGGTTCTAATTAATATCTCATCTTACCATGATTGAGGAGTATGCCTATCCAATCTGAAAACTCGGGTTGGATCTACATATCGCAAAACCCGTTAACCATAGGGCCCACACCATCCTTCGACAAATTAAATCCTACGGCTAAATATCTCCAACGCAGTGGTCCGTAGCCAAGCCATTTGGATACTGTTTGGTGTAATCGTTGTCCTCCATGACGAAAACCACCGACACCTATCAAACAAATCAGGATCAGCCGCGTGTCCGCTATTGAAATCCAACGGCAGACCAGACGCATAATCAGCATTTCCGAACCGCGTCCTTCTGCCTGTATAAATACTTCACTCCCTAAAAGCGTACGTAAAATCTTGCTCTCTCTTATTCGCACGGCTGTGCGAATTGCCCTTCAGTTCTCTCTCCTCTCTACCATTGTGGTTGTGTGAGTGTGGATAGTATATAATCGGAATAAGGTAGAGATCTCTGAGATTTCAGTGCGAGTTGAGAGGAAAATGGAGTTGTTCTATTATATGGTGTTTGGAGGACTAGCAGCTGTGGTGGCAGCTCTGGAGTTGAGTAAGAACAACAAGGATCGCATCGTTACTTCTCAGCCATTCAATTCCTTCAAGAACAATTACCTCCTTGTTTACTCTCTCATGATGGGTAGGAATCAGATCTATCCTTTTAGAATTCATTGCACACTGCATTGTTATATTGTATAGTCTGAATTGTTAAATTGTTGTTGTGTTTTCCTGTTGGAGTGACCGATCCGGTGTTTGCAATGTGTGATAAGTGTGGAATTTGGTTCGTTTTGCGATTGGATCTGTGTATTTCAGTATGATATCATTTTGAAAAATCATACTGCGTTTGAGGTTGAATTTGGGGAGGTGGATCTGGATCTTGGTTCTGTTACGTGAACTGTCTTATGTCCCTTGACTATCAATGTGAGAGGGCCAAAGAATAAGAAGTTGAATTGTATGTATTAGATCGTCATAATATGCGACTTGAAATGATAGCTTCTGTGATTGTATGATTTGCTATAATGGTGATGAAGTTTACGGGAAATTTATTCAACTTGGATTAAATCATGTCCTGTTTGATGTTTTCTTACCTCCACAGCTGTCCATGACTTGGGATACAGATTTGTGTTTATCCTAGCATCAATGACAATAGGGGCTCATGTTTAGCCACCTAAACCTCGTTGCAATTGGGGGTTGGGCCTTGCTCAAAATATTTCAAAGGCATAAAGTATTTCCTTAATACAGTGAATTCTATAAGAATATATGCCTATTATCTTCAGGATCCATTGTTTTACAGATGTAATAGCCAAATATGAAGTGAATCAAACACTTTCCACAACATAAGAAGCTGATTAAAAGCTCACACTATGGTAAATTATAGAGTTGGTTGGAAGTTTAGGATTCATAAGGAGGGGACCGTAGGAACTGCAAATTATTTTCTTAATATTTTAGTTGCCCTGTGTCACATATGAAGCTGTCTTTGTCTTGCTACTTTGCAATTGTTTAATGTTGTTAAGATACAAACAGTATCATTTTTCGTTTCTAATTTTAACCTTCATGCGGCAATAGCCGGTGACTGGCTGCAGGGCCCATACGTGTACTACCTTTACAGTGTGTATGGCTTTGGGAAGGGGGACATTGGACAGCTCTTTATTGCTGGATTTGGATCTTCCATGTTGTTTGGGACCATTGTTGGATCTTTGGCTGACAAACAGTGAGGCTTCCTTCTCCAACTTCTGCTGCCATAGCCTTCTATTATAACAATAGTTGTCTCATTTAAGTATCTAAAAAAATTTCAGGGGCCGGAAGAGAGCATGCGTGACCTACTGCATCACTTACATACTCAGCTGCATCACTAAACATTCCCCTCAATACAAAGTTTTGATGGTGGGACGTATTTTAGGTGGTATCGCCACTTCCCTTCTTTTCTCAGCATTTGAGTCCTGGCTCGTGGCTGAACATTTCAAGGTATGAAACTTGTCATATAGCCTACTGAAACATTCTGATTTAATGAGTTATAAGTTGTACATTAATTTTACATTATTTCAAGAAGCTACTCATGTGTAAATGAAATCCAGACAAGAATCATATATCTTGATTAAACCTTTTCTGTCTAGAATGACCTTCCCATTAATATGTGACCAGTGTACTTTGTATGCAATACATTTCTAGCACGTAGAAAATGCTTTCATAGATAATCTTTTTATGTCTTGCCTAATATCACAAATGACATTTTATGTAGTCATCGGGATGCATCAAATTCTCTTACTGGGCCTTTAGTGGAGTAATTGCTCCTACCTCAGAGATAAATGTCTCATGGCCTTGTTTTCTTAATGACTTCAAATAACTGAATACTGTCCGTTTCTGCACTTCTCCTCCTAGGTTTGGGTGCGTTGCCTAACAAAATACTTCCTCCAAATTACTTGTTCTTCCTGATAGTGGAGTCCAGGAGAAACTCTGTATTGATAAATTTAAATTTATGTTAACTTTCTTTTTCCGATAACCTTCCCTCCACTCCTCTGGTCAAATGGTTATAAAATAGCCATTTGTATCATTATTTTTCTTAGCTTCCAATCTCTGTGGAATTGAGGGCTGTGAAGTTAACCATAATTTTTTGTTAAGCTTCATTGAACTCTCTTTTTGAGCGTCTGAGACATCAAGCAACATAAACTAACACAGCCTGAATATTAAGGAAACTACCTCATATGTAATGATTGGTTGTAATATGCTGTGCAGAGGGGTTTTGATCAGCAATGGCTCTCTTTAACTTTCTCAAAGGCAATATTTCTTGGCAATGGCCTTGTTGCCATCCTTTCTGGATTGTTTGGAAATTTCCTGGTTGATTCTCTAAATCTTGGGCCTGTATCACCCTTTGACGCTGCTGCGTGCTTTCTTGCAATTGGAATGGCTATCATAATGTCATCATGGACTGAGAACTATGGAGATCCTTCAGAGAGCAAGGACTTGCTTACTCAGTTCAAGAATGCAGCTGTAGCAATTGCTTCAGGTAGATCCCGTTACCTGTTTGTCCAAAAGATAAAAAAAGAACTATTCCTAGTATCATAAAGATTAAGGAATAATTTGGATTGGGATAGCTGTAAATCCTTGACATTACTATCTCACTCAAAATGTTTTACCCTTGTTGTGGATCTAGAACTTATTACAGTGGCGAAGAAAAAGCTCTTTTTTTTTTCAATTTTCGAAGCAGTAAGGAAACACAAAATTTACTTGGTACCTGATCTTTTGATCCACAGTTTACTATACATTATTCAGGACGATCAGCAAGTAGCTTCTATTCTTTCTTTATAGAGTATGTTCATATTCTTTAAGTAGACTAATTTCTTTGTTTTGTGGTTTAGATGAGAAGATAGCATTGCTGGGTGCAATTCAGTCCCTATTTGAAGGATCGATGTACACTTTTGTGTTTCTGTGGACTCCTGCTCTAAGTCCAAACAATGAAGAGATTCCCCATGGTTTTATTTTTGCTACGTTCATGTTGGCTTCAATGCTAGGAAGCTCGGTTGCATCTCGCCTTTTGGCACGCAACTCACCTAAAGTCGAGAGTTATATGCAGATTGTATTTGTTATTTCTTCTGCTGCTCTTCTGCTACCTATTATTACAACTGTATGCGCTGAATCCTATTTGGGTTTACTCTTCTGATGTTTTCTTTGTCACAGCGTTTATCTGACTCTTCTCTCTTTTCAGTTCTTGGTGACTCCTTCAAAGGTAAAGGGTGGAGGTATCTCATTTTCTGGTTGTCTCCAACTTCTTGGTTTCTGCGCCTTTGAGTCTTGTGTGGGTATTTTCTGGCCATCCATTATGAAGATGAGATCTCAGTACATTCCAGAGGAGGCAAGGAGTACCATTATGAATTTCTTCCGTGTCCCCCTCAACATCTTTGTGTGCATTGTTCTCTACAATGTACGTTAGCCTTCCTTCAACTCCTTTTGGTTTTAGTTATGCTTTTAATTCTGAACAGGCTTCAATAATTTGTCTTAACCCTATTGAATTGACATCTCTGGTATCCAGGCCTGCCAGTTTAAGCATCTTGCCACCACATAATAATTTGAATTTCGCTTGTTTCTAATATTAGTCTACCGTGCCTTAACTTCTGGTCTCATCATTTTCTCCTTATGCATGCTGGAACTCGACATTTTTCCTACTTCTGCTACCAAAAAAGCTAATGAATTGGTATCATTGATGCTTAAGTATTAGTATTGTCTTAATGATAAAATTTTCTTTTGGTATTTGAAGGTGGATGCATTTCCCATCACTGTAATGTTTGGTATGTGCTCGATTTTCCTCTTTGTGGCTTCCATCCTGCAGAGACGGCTCTCGGTGATTGCAGATAAGCCAAGTGAGTATATATCTTCAATTGTGCTTAGGAAGACTGGAATCATAATGCATTTTAAGTTCCTATACAAGATGATCTAACATGTGTAATGAGAATTAGCAGAATCTTGATTCATACTGGTCGATGCATTATAAATATGTGGATTGGATATCTTATGCTCATGTTTTGAATGCGTCTGCAGAAACAGAAGATTGGACGGCTATGAAAGAAAAAGACGCAGAGGCGGAGCCATTGAATGTTCCTTGATGCCAGTATTTCTTACTAGCTGAAGTTTTGTCAGGAGGTTGCACACAACCACCTACTTAATACCATAATCCAATCCCTGGCCTGATAGTTGGGGATGCCTTTTGATTCACTTGTCACTCTTACACTGCAAAATGTAGAGAACTCCCCGGCAAGAACGTAAGAGGGTGGCGGAAAAGCTGGATGCTCGTTCAGCTGTCTTTGTTAGTCTTTGTTCATAGTTAATGCAGAGACAAAGCATTAACATCTACAGATATCTTAGTCATTCCTGTTACCATATCTGGTTTAAATTTGTTACACTGGTCTCAGGGTCAAGATCCTGTTTAGGCCTTAATTTTGTATTTGATACTTATTTTATTATATTTGACCATGTTTCATCGCAAGTGAAATGCTATTTAACATTCTTTTCAGCATCATATGGTAAATGGTTTTCCATCATAATCCGTGATGAATTTAGTCCGGTGCTTGTGTTCATCTAGGCTTTGGCGACGGCTTGCTTTAAGATTGGCATTTCAAGAGACTATTACCTGAAGCTATAAAATGCTTCTTACAGGTAGTAAATCAGATAGGGAATTCCAGAAATGGACTGTTCAAAGAGTTACTGAATGCCACTGTGTTGGGTGCCTGTCTATATGGGGAGGTGGTTTTACTTACTCACAAGTTTAATCAGGTGTATTATGCAAAGGTATTCGTCTTGTTTTCTGTTTCTCCACTTGAACGTCTCTTATTAACAGAGAATGAGAAATTATCAATTGCTGCTTTATTAATTGTCACATAAAAAAAAAAAGAATTATTGTATTTGCATAAGGGGAAGAGCAAAGATGGAATCAAACAGAGGATAAGCAAAGATGAGGGGTCGCTCATTTTCAGTCCCTTTCAGTAAGTTAAAAGATTCCACTTTAGCAAAAAAAAAAAAAAAAAAAAATGGCAAGAGAAAAAACAGCCAATTTCAGTCAGAAAATTTCACGAGAAATTTATCTACAAGTTGGTCATCATCTTAACCAATTTGTGTCTCTCATAGCCATGCGCAAGCAGCAATAGCCTTTTTCTAATAGAAAAAGTTCCTTTTGAGGGGATAAAATTGCAGCTGAATAGGAAAAAACTAGGCCACTGAAACGTTTCTGTTATTGAATTTAGCAGACGAATCAAGCTGGAAGAGTTAAAATTTCCTTCTAATGGTTCTGTTTGCAAGCAACATATCTCAACTGATATTTTAGGCATGGGGTAGATTAGCAATATTGCTGCAACAACTTCAGCGAAATCTATCAAAAGAGGAAAAGCTTGGTAATGAACGTGCTCTACGACAACAATATAAAGGTCGAGGACATTTCCATAAAAACAAAAAAAAAAAAAAAAAAAAAATCTATAACTTCCATAAAAAAGAAAAAGGTCGGTGTAAGAGATTATACATGTCAACATACATTTGTCGAAATAATTGAGCCTATCATAAACTATCTACACATTCGACTTCGCTTTGCATGTAAGGAGGCTGCTTCCATGTCCCCAATGAAGAAAAGGATTTTGTCCAGAATACCTGAACAAGTTCCATCACTACCTGAACAATCATTCCTGTCGCCAGCTTCCGAAGGATCCACACCTCCAGTTTCAGGTCTTCTTCTACCCAAATGCCTTTGAATCTCACCTTGGTGGACAAGGTAATAATCATCTCCTTCTCTTATGATCTTTAGGCTTCTGGAAGTTTTAACATTTGCAAAATTAAATAAGAATAGGGTTCAGCCGCAGTTGAAAGCTTTAAAGTTTAAAACCTTTATAAGGAGTTTCAAAATGGGCACAGATTTTAGCTCCTAAACTGCACAAATTTCTCTTCATTAGTTCTGGCGTTTCAATTAGCTATGCTTTCTCACAGTACAAAGAGTGATGTACATGGCTTTTTCTAATCTAAAGTGAAAGTAGAAGTGTCACTAAGTGACAGAAATTAGCAACAAAAAGCACAAGCACACCAACTGGACACAACCACAAATTCATCATAGGAAAAGAAATATCCCACTAAGAGCCTATAGCGCCTGTTATTATTTAAGTTTGATGCCTATGCAATAGACACATATCGTGCAAAGAATATAAATATAAACCCTACATATTTCAACTTACAATCCAATCCGATCACATCGGTCTTGCACTACATACACATCTTTCCATGTCTTTGAGTCTARAGGAGCATAGAATGTGGCACGATCTGRTCCCCATCTTTCTCTAAACAGGTTAGACCATAACGTGTTCTCTGAAGCTATGTTTCTCCACTTCCTGCACACTTCAACATTAAAGAGGGCATTTCCACTGATCAATGGGTGGAAAAGAATGGTATCAATGCAGAAACTTAACGCAAGGTCCGGTTAAATCAGATTCTAAAGTGAACTTCCAAGCCCAAGAATGATTTAGAGTGAACACTACCCTTTCATATTCAAGGATTTTCTTCCTCTACAGAAGCTTGCAGCAAGGATTCAAGCTTGGCCTTTCAACATTTAACTGCGAATTTGGGATGTATATAGAATTTTAAAAGAGCCAGACTTTACAATGGCTAAATGTCCTGTGATCATACATCTCTACAGCCATCGCGGGAAGTATTTAAGGATCACAAGCTATTGGTCCTGGCGGTGGAGGAATTCTCAATGATTTGAACCAAAAATTTCCCTTCCTCCAATTCACTCCCGTCAGGCTTCAATTCTATCTTTGGTATTCCTGATTTCCCTCAGAAAATATAGCTGAAAACATCTCAGTCTATGTATAAGTTCAGTTGCTTGTTGAATTAGGCGGAACAGAAATATCTACTCCACATGCTAAAAGAGACTTGAATTCCGGAAACCTAAATACTGTCAGGATGGACTTACAGATCATTCATTTAATTTGACCGTCTACATTGCATTTCGAGCTACAAATCCTTAGGTGCTAAAATAATATCCATATTCTTTTCTCTTTCATCAACTGTGTTTTTCGAACTACTAATGCACATTATTAACAATAATAACTTTCTCTTCACATATTTGTGCCCGTAGAGAAAAGAAAAATCATAAACCAATTCTCATCACTTAGACAGATGAAACAATTTAACACCGAAAAACCACAGGCCGGAACATGAAAAATAGATAACGACTGTGATCCTAATTTCCCCGTGAATGATTACTCAACAGTTCCATAAACTATAAAATAAACATAATTGGAGGGGAGAAGCAGAGATCAGATCCTGTCAAGGACTACGCAATCAACAAGACTCAGAACAGTAGAAATTGCACTAAACTGAGAATCCGAGATATAGGAAAAATAATGATGGAGGTTTCTGTTAACACTGACCTGATTGAGCAGTGGCAAGATTTTGGTGATCCAACATACAGAAAATCTTCAGACACACATCTGCAGGTAAACTTTCCATCTTACACTCCATTAACGGTCCCTATTAAGTTTTGATTTTGATTCCAGACTTCAGAGAGAGAGAGAGAGAGAGAGAGAGTAGATTAGATCATTGCATCAGGAAAAAGGGCTGAGATTTTCGTCGGTTGGAAGCGACTGCTCTGTTCTTCTGTGATGGTGGTTAAGTTCCAGGCTTCCAGCTGCTCCCACCAGCCTATGCCGTATTCTCGCGAGTACAAAGGACTAGTACACTCGCTCATCTGTATGTTCAACGGTTGCACTTGCATTGAACATCTCAGCGGGAGATTAGCAGTTTTTCCGACACGTACGCGTCATACCCGCCAAACTCGAAAGACAGATTTGCCTAATTTCATCGGAAAGGAGGAATTTCTATTATTAAAGATAATAAAAAGCGAACAACTAAATAGGGGTAATATATAATATTCAAATAAAAATAAATTTATTTTCCTTCAAATCCATACATTTGAATTAGAATAGGGCAGTTCTCGGTTAAATTTAAATGTTTCCAAAATTTTCTTGTGAAAAGGTGATAACTTGAAACCTTGCCATGCTTCTAAAAGGTTAAAACCTTGCAATTCAAGTCGTCATGGATTAAGAACTCGTTTGGTAGTCATTGGTTTAGCCATCCATCGGATTAACCAGTAGGCKATAACTGTTATGCTATTTTAATTATCCAGAAACAATAAGGTATTTGGATTGAATGAAAAATTGAAACTCGTTACAATTCAATTGGGGAAAGCAATATTTATCTGCAGTAAGTTTAATTTAAATTTTAACAAGGGAAACATCATATACATTTAAGCTAAATTTACACTGTTACTAAATAAATAATACGACCTTCCCGCAGGTTATTTAAAATGTGTATGCAAGAAAACTCAATTGAAGGATATTAATTATCCCTGATGAGAAAATCAAACCGCCCAATCCCATATTAACTGAAAAGGATAAAAGACTTGAGCCGATCACTTATGTGGTGTGAACAATTCACATCAATTGGACCATCCATCAGTCAACCTCATCTTCCCGGAAAAAGTGAAATGCACATGCAGGACTATAGTTAATCAAGAGCAGCCAGCAAACATACCGACATCATAACATTTAATCCTCTTTCTTTATATGTCCGTATCTGAAATTATAAGCATACATTTGTACAAGTAAGAAATGCTTCCACCCCCACCACCCTGGTTTTCTTTCAAGAAAATGTAATCAAATAAATACTATCCAAACGACAAATCCTTCAAAGATCCTAGAAGCAATTTCAACTTACAAAAGAATTTGAGAGAGTGAGATCATCTACCATCGGTGGAAAGCAGGGACAGAGCAGACTGAAGCGAATTTGCCAACCCGCTTCTTAAACTGGAAATACAATTCAATAGACATTCCCCGTTCATGCCTTCCCAAGAGGATTCACCATCTTGTACCATTCGGAGTTCATCTCGGAAATACCTTCTAAGACTTGCCTCTGTAACATTAACTAAACTAAGTGAAGCATTTGTATGCATAAACTTCGTAACAAGAAATCCTGCCAGAATTAGCTGATCAGCTTTCACTAGCTCTGATATATAACATGGAAAGAGAAGTCTTGTAAAAAGAAAAATTAGGTTCTTTGAGCGTTGATATTCATTTCCCATCATGCTTTTATGTCTTGCTAAGTGTACCTCCTGGCACTGTCGAGAAAATTTTCCAACCTGATAACAAAGATATGAGAAAATGGTGCCATAGGAGGAACTGTTGATGATCTTCGTTATGATTCCAGAAGATAATACGAGGACTAATAATTCATGGTCATGGCCAAGTTCATCTGGTATGCCTCTTCGTTTTAACATGTCCTCTACTGCATCCAAGCAATGCAACTGTACTGATACAAATGGAAATAACAGCATCACTTTGAGAGCTAGAATGCGATCAATGTCAAGTATAATTTGGCTCAAGCGATGAGCACCATCTTCATCCAGTAATATTTGCATGGTTTGACCTCTGTGTTGATCAATCAATTTCAGCAACTTCACGTGCCTAGAAAGCATTACCAACTTCTTGAACATCTCCATCCAACACACATGCAGAGGATGTATGGAAAGAATGCTGTTGTCCTTTTTTTCTTTCTCCTTGGGTTCTTCTTGAAAGCTTTCCCATCCCTCATCCCAATCATCATTGCTCCAACCACTTCCATCATCAGATAAGTTGGGAGAATCCGTTTTCCCATCCATAAAAAGGCCTTCCCACTCACCCAGCATAGCTATTAAAGCATCAAAATGGGATTCAGAAGTAGCGGATTTAGATACTTCAAGGAAACAAGAAACTGCTGATTCAATGGTCAATAGATCTTCTGGTGTAACTTCCATGCTTGGGGAGATAACTGACAACAGCTGAGACGATTTGAGGGCAACAAGAGTGTTTTTAAACCTCTTGGATGTATCAGTGATGTTTGAAACCTGATCATCAGAGGTCTTCTCGTGGTTTACAGTTGTATTTTGTAAATCTTCCCATCCTTCCCAAGGAAGAAGACTGGCCTCTAGTCCAGGAGAAGACCCTTGCACATGTTTCCGGTTGGCAGCAATTAATTGCATAAGCTCCAGAATATATACTCGAAGATGACCAGGCAGCTCCAAGTTACCAGAAAAATTAGCAATCATCTCCCAGACGGCATGCCTGACTCTCTTCAGTTCCTCCAGATTGCCCTCCAATTTACTCAAAGATGAAAATAAATAGTGCAAGTTCTGCTGTTGAAGGGATCCACTTGCCAAGTCTGGCAAGATTGTTTCCAGTATACTCAGATAGAGATGAGGAAGGTCCTGGATATTAACAGAAAATTTCTGGGTGTTCGATACCAATGCTGATCCAGGTAGAAGCTGACTTCTTGCATCGATAAATACTTCTGAAATAGATGCAAATCTACATCCTGAGAAAAGCATTGCTCTACAAAAATTAAAAACTTCATCCACAACCCGACCATTAAGGCCACCGCTAATAAAACCAACCACGGTGCCCCAACCTTCACTTGGAGAGACTTTCCCCTCTTTAATCAAGTTCACAAAATCCTTCAGACATGTGATTAAACATTCTGAAAAGATTTCATCGGAATTTTCACGAAATTTAAGTTCCCGAAAGTCACACAGTAGTCTAAGCCACAAATTCAACAGCCTGATGAGACACTCTTGCCATGATGAGTCAAAAGATATACTCCTCAAAGGTATCCCAACAACTAGGATTACTGTGAAGAATTGTTTCATCAAGTCCAAAACATGTGGGTATTCCATGAATTTCACATACTTACGGCAAACATCATAGGTCTGCTCAAGCTTACTTAAGAAGGAAGAAAGATTTTCAGACCTTTGCAAATCAACCTCAGTTTTAGATCTAGTTTCTAAAGCTGTGATCAACCCAATAACATGATGTCTATAGACATCCTGCCATGAGATAATACCCACAGGCACTGAATCCCCATAAATCCCAAGAAGGTTATGGACCATATTTGCAAGTGCTTCCACATTACTTTCATGAATCTGAGAACAGATTTCGCTATTGAAGTTATCCCAATTAAGATCTTGTAATCGAGCAATATTTTTGAAGTTTAGACCACCTATAAATGAAATCCTATAGCATTCTTGCCCGACAATCTTGCTGAAATGAGCCAAGCTCATGATGTTTTTTTGGGGTAGATCCTGATTAGTAATATGCTGTGATTCTTTTTGTTCCTCTAGCTGCCAGTAGCACTCTGAGAGTAAACCATAAACACAAGCAAGCCGCTGCTTGTCATGCCCATCAATGATAGGGTAGACAGATGAAGTTATGACTTTTATGGTTTCTGGTGCAGAAGCAAGTAGTTCTTTTTTCAATTCTGAAACATCTGCTACAATATCCTCAACTGTCCAAAACTCAGAAACAAGGATAGAACTCATATAATGCAGTAAAACCTGAAAACAAATAAAAGAAATTTCATGAAAAAAACCAGATATATCAATAACTATAAAAATTTAATTAGATGTTGCAATCATTTAACTCATTCCATCTCCTTACTGGGGTATGAACATTTTCATCTATATTAGATTTAAGCGTAATATTTCAGTTACATGCATACCTTGGTTTTATCTAAGCCATAGGTATGTACCAATTTTGATACATCCTTCAATATATGTTTCTTCTCCAGTTTTACAGATTCAATCAGCGAAAACACGACATTTTCTATGTACTCCATGTCCCCAGATAAAAAACGAGCAGTTTCAACACCAGGAATTATTTGTTCCAAAATCCTTGATTCATCTGCTGCATGCTTTTGTTCCTCTAATTTCATTTTCCATTCTCTCCAGAATGTTGATTGTGCCTTGTCTAGTTGATCCCTTTCATCTAAATTGAAAGAAGGGCATGTGAGAAGCAACATGAGAGAAGAGTTTTAAAATTAAAAGAACATACACACAGACACGAACAACCACACAACTGAGGCTTTCCCAATTGTTCCACAACTAACATGAAGGCACGAGAAAGAACAATCATCCTCAATATCTAGATCATAAAAGTAAGAGGAGATAACCTGAAGCAACTGATCTTTGTTTCTGCTGAAATTCCCTATGTAGCAGCATCCTCCTCTGATCAGGATCAAGGCATTCTAATCCACGGTTATGCAACAGGCCATAGATCATGCCGACATTCATAATGCTATTAATTTCTTCATACTTATCCCTCATTTTCACAAATCCTTCAATAACATCTGCCCCATAAAAAGCATCCACTAAATTTAAAATGAAGGAGCATCCTAAGATATCCTCCTCTTCAGTAACAGGAGGTTCCATAATAGATTTAGCAAGGGAGGCAATCAAATCATCTTTTGGAGCAAAACCATTCATCGCCAACCATGAAAGGATAGTCAAAATTGCTTGAGTCCTAATGCTGACATACTTCTTTGATGAAATTGAGCTGGATATATGCGTTGTATCTATTCCTTTGCTACTACTGAGTTCAAGCAACCATGGAAGTTCTAAAGCAGCAAATGACAAAAATTTCCCATTATCCCTGAGAGATTCCCACTGATGAGCATTCTCTGCGGACAAATTTTTAGCTACTATAGAGAGAACCTCTTTTATCTTGTTAAACTGTGCTTCTTGATCATCAAAACCAACATTATCAACCTTTCCTGACCAATCTCCTATGTTAACTGTACCAGGACTACTATAAGATGGATTGGAGATGTCTGAGGAACTGTCATCTTCAGGAGGCTCCTTCCCTGTCAGAATCACTAAAGATTCACACTGTCCTTGCATATCTAGATCTTTCCATGCATGTAACAGTTCTCCAATAGATTCTTCGTCACAATGGCTCAAAGCAAAACCCAACAGATGTTTTCGAGAACTAATATCCATGTTATCAAGGGAAGGACCTCTTGCAAGAGCAGCACATAAGTCCCAAACAGAACCATGTCCCTTTTTTGCCAAAAGAAAGCACAGATCAAAAGCCAGTTGAAGATCTCCAGCTACCGCTGCTTCTCTCGCAATAGCTTCTTGTACAGCTGATATGTCATCTTGTGAGTTCAATCCAAGCAGTTTGGCGACTTCAATAAGTTCATCTACATTAAGATATGCTCCTGCTTGACTTGCGATTGCCATCTTAATTATTTCCATTGGATCTTTCATTTGCCGAAATTGCATTGGCAGGATACTCACTCCAAGGTTCGGAAGTTTCACAGTAACAGCATCAATGATATCAACCTCTGCCCTGACGTTTCTATTGCCAGGCAAGATATTTAGACATTCCTTTGCCTTCCATATCTGGTAAAAATCCAGCAGCTTAATGAATAACTTAACACACCTATAACCATCTAAGCAAATTTCTCAAGACCACCAAATGAGTATCACTTAGTCATGAAGCAGATAATATCTAAAGGAAAGATGACAATTAAGGGATTCTCAACACTTACTTGACAAATTTTCCAATGTAGAAAATGAGTGCATGCATTCATAAGGTAATTGTAAGAATGAAATTATCTTCCCTCCGCAAGACAATCAGAAGAATAAATAAAGCCACCCATAAAACTAGGCAACATACATACTTGCCTGTCTGACATTTAAAAGAAACAC
The DNA here is from genome assembly GCA_001752375.1 of Rhazya stricta. Taxonomy (NCBI): domain Eukaryota; kingdom Viridiplantae; phylum Streptophyta; class Magnoliopsida; order Gentianales; family Apocynaceae; genus Rhazya; species Rhazya stricta. The sequence goes on along the minus strand of MEJB01000021.1, from coordinate 3,181,974 downwards.
CTGATCATGGATGATTTCATCTGTAGATTAAATTCACATATATTGATTGTAATGTACTTTCTAGTTTCCACTTAACACACCCTTTCAGTAAAAATATTAATGGAGAAGTCCCCAGCTAAAAGTTTCATTGTGATGTACTTTCTCATTTCAGCGTAAAACTTTCCTCATGCTACTATAGGAAGAATTGCTCATACAATCAGCACCTAGGTTTATACAGATTCATAAGCCAACAACTGAATCTGAAAGTAYCAACATAAACAGTTCTAGTACGACCAAAAAGAGATTTAAGGCATACTTCTTGGCTATCCAGACTTGATGCTGAAAAGAAATATTCTCTGGCAGCTTGAATGATAAGATTTTCAGCCTTATCCGCGGCCAAACCTACTGAACCAGTGCCTTTCAAATAGTTCCTTGCAAGTGAAAACTTTCCTGCTTTTAGCAGTCCCCTGCAGAACTCTATCAAGATATACTCCAAATCCAGGAAGGGAAATGCTTTTTCTTGCAAAGAGAGCAAATCATGCCACAGGTTTGCCCAATCATTATCTGATCGGCCCAGCTGCCGCCGAATAAATTTGGAGAGAATGAGACGAAATATCTGTTTTACACCTTTCTCATCTAGGTGTGCCTCCAGGAAAAAGCTAATAGGCTTTGGAACCTGGTATGAAGACATGATAATAAAATGTTCACTGTATGAATATCAACCTTCAGTGTAATGACACTCTGCGGTGTATATTCAATTATATACAACAGTGAAATTGTGAGTGACATTTACTACACTGGATAAGCTCAAAAGAAGTTACTTATAAGAGATGAATTGTTATCAAGGCCATAATGCTTGAACATGGCTTATGTTGATATACCATCAATCATAAACTCAGACTCAACTTGTTTTAGAAGAATACAAATGTATTGTTGATCTGTAATCTGAAGGGCATATATAGTAAAGGGGCAATGCCACAACACATAAGAGTGATAAATTGCAAGATAAATAAATCACAAAGAAAAAAGTCTGGGATTCTTCTTTCAATTCATTATGCTGATGCAAAAAAACAAGCAATACCTACACTACCGTTGAATAAAGCCTACACACAACCTGAAGTTGTGAGTTCTGCTTGTTTTTATGTCAAATTTCAAGTTTGAAAACGAAGTGGATCACATTTGCAGATTTTTTTACTGGAAAAGGTACAGAAACATCAAAGGAGCAGAAAAGCAGACAGTTTCCACCCAAGGTCTTAAATAAAAGAACAAAGAAAACACAAAAACGTGAGAGCAGAAAAGCAGCAGAGTCTGAATCTCATGTCTAAGATGAAAATAAAACATCATATGTTCCTTTTATCTAAAGGCAAAACAGATAGAAATTCAGTACAGAAAAGAAACCTGGTAAATTAATAAAAGCCTTCCTGCTTCGATATGGTTTTCAGCAAGTTTCAGTCTTGACTTGAGGCCCTCATATTCAGAACCTGTAACATAGCAAAGAAGTTGCTTTATTAGCATAAGTTTACGCATGCTTATGCAATTTCGATGAACAGAAAGCACTATTCTTTAAGAAATAAGAACATCTATTACATACTCTTATAGAATAATAACTGGACGCCACTAGGATTCAACAATTATACACACTCCCTCTGCTCGGAATTAAATGTGCAGATTTGACTTGGCAAAAATTTAGGAGAGCACTTGATCATATTTAAGTTACACTCATTATGGAGGTAAATGATAGGACCCATGTGCGAGTGGAACTCATATCCCTCAAATTACGGAGGTCAGTCGTGGAAGTTTGATTGAAAACATGTTTATTTTAGAAAAGCTGATATTCAATTTGGGGCATCCCAGAAGAGGGACATGGACATTCAATTTTAGATGGGAGGAGTATATTTTAACTTTATACTTCATTCCTATTCAAGCATATAAACTTACCCCCACCTCCACGGGAAAAGGCCAGGGGAATACTCGAACAGAAAATTCTATGAGGAAGGGCAACAGAACTTAGAGACAGTCAGTGAAATAGGGATGCTAATACTCCTTTCTTTTGGGACATAAAGTGGTTGAAGTAAGTTAAGCCCTTCTATCTAATCTCTTGTTGCCAGTTAGTAAAACTTTTACCTGAAGGATCCATGAATGGAGCATATGAGTAGCGACAAAATGAATTTGCATACAAGCAATCAAATTTTCATCTGAAAGACATGCAAGTTAATCTTTCCACACTGCCACAACGAGATAGAGATCCTGGAATAACCTTTAATTTTGCAGCTCTTTTTCTTTTCTTTTTCTTTTTGGGAGGGGTGCCGCGGGGGGGGGGGGGGGGAGTGGGTTGTGGGTTTGGAGCCAGGCCATTCCAAGAAAGCCTACCTCGTAAGAGTGGAAGTTTAGACAAAATGGAGGCCATGGTAGTCCATCTGTCTGTGGTTGTACACAAGTATATGCATTGCAGAGCACAATCCACCACTTCAGTCTCATCTGTGAAAAAGAAATTATTTTCCATCCCACTGAATCCTTCCCCAATTACCATCGAGCATATCTCTAACTTATTTTCCAGAGATACCTCCTTAAGCCATCTAACAAGAAATGAATCAACTATCTTATCTGCAGTAGAATCACTACCCATTAGACTGTCTTCAGACTGAGTGGTCAGAAGGCATGACCTCCTCTTCATGAATGGGATTGCTTTTTTCCGTAAGCTTTCAATCACATTTTCCTCTTTCACATCCATCAGCATCATTTTAAACCTTTCATAATCAGGCAGCTTCTCCCAATCAATCAGGCTCATAGAGAAACTCATTTTGTCTTCATGATCATCAGAATATATAAGCTGGTGCAAGTAAGAGATATCTTCAAGAAACTGCTCTAATTCTGAGATCCCCTTTCGACAAGCCATATCAATCAAGCACATCGAGTTGTCAAGCTGCCCACTTAAGAAATCAATCTCCCTAGCTCTATTTTTGTACCACAATGAAAGATCAGAAGTTGATGGCCACTGAAATCCTGTGTATTTCTTCAGAATATGTTCAGTTCTAATCTGATTGCTAGTACTGTGATCCTTGGGTAGTCTGTTGATAAATGAAATCATTTTATCGCATTCAACCCAGTCTTCTTCCCTCAGAGCAATACTTGCAGGAGGAGAATTTCCAGGAAGCAGCTGGGCATAAGTTTGGACTGGAACTGTCTCAGGTATAGCAGCTAAAACATCCAACATGAAAGGAATCAGAGAATACGGATGACGTTTGAAGAGAAGGTTTAAGGCCCCAATCTTCCCAGTTTCTGCAAGTACTACGGKAGTCTTGTTAATTGGTGAACTACGAAATTTGCAGTAATCCTGAGCAGAAAACCTACAAAATGCTAAATCATTAAATTCCAAATCAGTAGAACCACTTCAATAGTCTAATTAACTGCAAAATGAAACAATGAGAGYAGACAATATGAGGCCCACATTCAGCTACACCATCTCAGGTTAAGCTTATCGACGAGCATAAAATAATACTATAAAACCACAAATAACGATTCAAAAACAAGGAAGAACTACACAAGCAATTCCGCCATCTAAGACATACGCATAGCAGACACATGCTGAAGATTTGAATTGTCGTGTCCTTCAAGAGTCTCTAGTTCTTGCCTCTACTTCTTCCATGGTAATTTGTTTATCTCCATCATTGAACACTAAGCGAGAAGCAAAAGAAACTAAAAGAGAAGAAAATGAACAAGGACCAAGAAAAAGGAAAGTGAAATGTAATCAGCGTAGCTCTGGAACTCTTAGTCTACAACTTTCGTAAGGCCCCATTCATACATTCTGGCATGGCAACTTTAACTTAGTGAACTTCAGAACTTTCCACAATAAGCCAACTAAAGGAATTATTAAAAAAAATAAAAAATAAATAGACCATTCAATTGACTTTAATCCCATCCCTGATTACCATTATCATCAATTTGATATGTACTTCTTCTTGATAAACATTTGTCCAAGAGATCCATGAAAATGACAGGAGAAAAAACCAATCACGTAGGCAACAAAAAACATAGAAAAAGAAACTTACAAAACTATGTAACAAAGATTTAGACATGTGCAATCAAAATCAAAGAGTAAAAATGTTCTGATAAATCAAAAATAGCTCTGGATTCAGCATCATCTATATGTAAGGGAAGATTTGCATGGTTTCCCTTATAAAAATCCATAAGAAGAGCTACAAGAGGACATAAAAGATTATCACTATTCTCTTAATTTTTCCAGAAGAAAGAAAACCAAGCAATAAAGATGACAACATGTATAAAAGGTGTCAGAAAGAGCCTCTAAGAATAAAGCTGTAATTTAGAATGACTGGAAATATCAGACACCTATTGGAGTTTGCATATCAAATGCTGAGTCGTGTTCTTCTGTCCTACATATTAATTGATTATCAGATTTAGTSAGCTTTTCAAACCCACTATCACGGAAACACTTTATAAACCCTAGCATCATTATGCCAGAAATACTTCCAGCATTGTTCACTCGGAGAAAACCAAGTGTTTCTATTTCTCTTTCTTTTCCCTTTTTCCCCGGGGTTGGGGGCCATGGGGATGTATCAGACTTGGAGAGATTTATTTCCAAGTCTAAAATTTAAGCACCAAGACATGCATAAACAAGCACATTATAGATGTACCTCTTAGAAGTCTTGCCAATGAACAGGAATTGCAGCACATGCAGTATACATCTTTCCTAATATGAAGAAACAACTATTTCTCTTGACAATCTAATTGAAGAAAGATATCTCACCTTCCCATATTTATACCAAGAAACGTTTCCAGCCGGTCTCTAAACTGTAGCAACTTGAGTCTTGCCATGCGGAAGTCCCAATACTGGCTGCATTCATCATCTTCTGACAAAGAGAATTTATAATGGTCTGTTAAGCGGAGCCCAAAAGCTAGCAAAACCTTCACTGCATCCTCTGTAGGTCCTGAGCAGGTGATACATTCAGAAAGTACAAAAGCTTGGTCTTTAATGGTTGACAGCAATGTGTTTATCTCATTTACTCCTTTTCCAGACGACAACCACTGTGATTTGAGCACCTCATCTTTATCCAACCCATGACGATCAGCAAAGATAAGAGCATTCTGATATTCTTTATCATGAATTAGTATATCATACATTTCAGGCACAGATGTCTCTGAAAATGAAACTAAGTTCCATATCTTCGCACGTTCAAACTGCTCAGTAAGACAAAGGCTGCTTCGTCCCTTTTGTTCTGATGATTCATAGTCTTGTGATGATGGTTGACTTTCCAGCAAAAAAAGGCATCCAGCCAACTCTGGTACCCTTTCTAAAAGGGGCGTCGCGTAAACAGGATCTTTCTGAGACAGTTTGAAACCAGTGCAGACGTCGAACACAGAAAATGTTCCATCCCTTCTCGCAACAGCAAGGACATCATCAGACCACCAAGTAAAATCCATAATATCCTTTAAAAGTTCTTTCTGTCTACTTGACATGTCAGTTTGGATTTTTGAACTTTGCATCTTTCCGGCACAAACACTTGAAAGAGAACACTGCTCTTCATGAAACTTGAAAATAAGTAAGCAACCTCTGATATCCAAAGTAGCAACAAACTTTCCCTGTGGTGAAATTAACACCTTTGGATATGTCAACCAACCCATATAATCTTTAGCAACAGAATATAAGCCTTCAAACTCAGTGGAAATAATTAGTTCCAAATCTGAGCGGCTACTTCTTCGCCAAAGCGAAAGGCTGAATAATCCTGTGGAAATTGTAAAACAATTTACAGACATAGAACAGAACTGACTGTTACAAACAAAATTCTCAGAAACATAAAGATGGACAAAATGGTGACTGAAGTTTTGATCCAGAATAACTGTTACTGAAACAAAGATCTGCTAAGAAGACAGTTAGGATTTAATATGAACATAAGGTATCTATTTATTGTGCATTATTGAACCCCAAAAAATAGTTAACTAAACCTTACCGAACAAAGTAAAGAGGGTAAAAAAAAATATATATATATATATTACCATAGAAGACTGGCAAATGATAACAAACGTGTATGGACATAAACATCCTGTACTTAAATTCTGGAAAATTACTCGAAAATATTTAGTTCCACCATTTCTATTGATAAAAGACAAAGGAATCTTAAGTTCTGAACCTGATTTCTCTTTTCATCGCATGCACGCCAAAACTTTGTTAACTAAAGGTTCGCTCTGACTTTCATTTACTCATTTGCTACTTGTGCACCCTTTCCTCGGTTATTTCTTATACTTTGGACCCATAATATAAAAASAAGTAAAGGTGCTATTTTATTCTCTTTCATTTTAAGCATAAGTAGTTAATCAACCTCAAAACYCAAATAATCTTATAAGACTCATCAGACTCAATTTAAACCATCATTCTAACATACTGATCTGGTATAGGGGTTAGCTATCAACAAAGTAGATATAAGATCTCTGTTGTACTAAAGTATCAAGAACTATCACAAGGTCTGCCCACGTCCAAAATTTTACCAACCTGGATGTTCTGCTGTCTTAGATAAAGGGACAGTACCAGCAGTACTAACTGTAGCGAATAAAGAAAACCTTGGACAATAATCCAAACAGAAAACCTGCTTCCTCAGCACTGCTCCACTATGCGAGGCCTGTGCTGAGAACACACAGGCACTTGGATCTTGACTGAGCTCAACATCATGAAGCAAACCATCTGACGTAAGAATGCTAAAGGTGCACCTATAAAAGAATTTGTCCACTCAAAAGTAGATCAAGAGGTCAATTAGAAAAGATGGGCAAGTTAATCAGTTATGAGAAGGAACCATAACCAAAAACTGAGCTTACAAGCAAGATTTCTCTGCACCAGTTGCATCCCGCAAAATCAAGCCTAAAATTTGCAGGGACATCTTAAGATGTTTCTTAGTGATTSTGGTAATTTCTTCACCATTAGCTTTAATGAAATAGATGGAATCACTATCATCAACAACTCCAAGAACATCATGAGCTTCTGACCATGTCCCACAAACAAACGTGTTCATGCTCCCACCTGATAGAACAACAAAACTCAGGAGAAGTTTTTCAATGAAAATGGGTCAGGAATCAACCATCAATAATTGATTAAAACTGTTTTCCAGATTTAATTTCTTATTAAGGACAAAATGCTCTAGGAATGCTAAATCATAAAGGAGCACATAGTGAAACTTCTGCCAAAAAAAGACCAACTAAAAGTTGGATTCCAATTCATGGAAAGGAGAAAAGGGAAAATGCATTTTCAGAATCCAGTCCCCAAAAGGGTAAGTGAAACTGCAAGCAATGACTTTGTCAGATGCATCATTGTTATGATGTCCATAGCTTCCCGGTTCCAGAATTTGAAAATGAAAAAGATATATGTTGCATCTGTGTGCACATGCTTGTCGGGAATAGGTGAGGAAAGGCCACCAAAGAGCAAATAAAAGAGAAAAGGCCAAGTCAATGTCAGTTTCCATCATGTGAGGGTAACGCGAGACAAAATTGAGTACCCAATTATGTATTTGATGAAGTAATGGTCATTCAACCCCCATCCTCGTAAAAACCTATGTCTTAACAAAGCAGTTGACAATGACCATGTCGAAAAAAGAAGAACTTGTTATCACCCATGGTCTATTTCCAAGATAAAGCGAACTTACTATTAAAAGATCCAGTTGGCTCTTGATAGTCATTGTCTTTCCGCAAGAAAGTTATCTGGTTCCTGAAAGCAACAGCCACATGATCTGCAGTGGGGGAGACAAACAAGCGCGCAGACTTCTGCAATTTCATTGGATTCCTGTACTCCTTCCATCTCTCCTTAAGTTGAACTATGACTTCAATTGCACAGTTAAGTAAAATGATACATGTTAGAGATGTATAAAAAACACAGTTAAGCATCTGCAGTGACTTCTTTTTAAAAATAAATGTTAAGGAAAACAAAGGGAGAAGACCAGGAAATATAAATGTTATTAACTATGCTCGCAAAAATAATATGAAAGGACGAAAAATAATCATCAAGAGAATTACCAAAGAGTTCCTTACGTCTCAATCATTGGTATCCAGGACATCAGAAACAAAAATCCAAACATGTAACATGTATGGTCAATTCGAAAGGGAAATCATGGCAAGTCCCAAACATTAACTAACTAAGCAACAATGTAAAAGAATAAGGTGCATAACTTGAAGGACTTTAAGGTGGTACGAAGGACAAAAATGTTACTGGATTCCTGATGCAATAAGTAATGGATAGGCAAGTTAGGATTAGTAGAATAACTATTTACAAGAGGAATAAGCAAACCAAAAGCAATACCAAATAAAGCAACCAAGGAAATATGATATTTTTGGGTAATTTATGGACAGGATGGCCCTAGGAAATCAAAGTATAACAATGTAACTCAGGTAAGCAACCAAAAAATCCATGCATCAGGCCTTTGTTAATTACTCATTGTTCATCATAAACCAACTCAAATCAATGCATCCATGCTAGGGGAAGCTTATGCTAAGTAGAATTCCTTCATTCCAAATTAAGATTGCCAAATGAACTGTGATCAACATTAGAACAAGTCCTTGTTGTCAAATCAATGAATTAGTAATTTTCAAGAAAGCAACATTGACCTTCTACCGCCTACCCTCCCTGTCCTTAAATAACACGACTGCCTTCAATTACATTGAAATCCTACCACTACAAAGTTCCAGTCCCATCAACAGCAAAAATGTGCTCCCCCAGTCATAAGGATTCGTCCCAGCCTTATGTGTTTAAACTCGAAACCAAATTAATGTTCAAATTCTCACAAGTTTAAAATTGAATGTACATCAAGATCAATTTTAGAATCTCTGAATTCCCTTTTACCTGAAGTATCTACTAAGACGTGAGGCAGTAGAATTTGACTAGCAAAAGAACTTCAGAAGATAATGAACAAGGTGAAAATTTGAAGGTACCTCTAGGAGAAAAGAACGAGAGTAAGCTCCCTCCGCTCCCTTCATTCGGCTGAATTAGCAATTACGAGTAATTAGCTACAAGTTATAAGAGATATATAAAGAATACGGAGAGAAGATATATAAAATACGATCCAATAACAGAACTGTTTTACGGAAACAGAAGACGATAGAATCGACCTGTTGAAGCGCCGGAGGGTAAGTGAAGTAAGTTCCAGTAGCATGACGGCGTGTTTTGAAGAGAACTTCATGTATTCTTTCCTCCATCACTGTATTGGAATTATATACAGCAAGAATAACAATTACTGAAACTCGGTAGCCTTCTTCCGATTCATATTCGTGATCTCAAACCCTAGGCATCAAGATGAAACGCACATAATTCCTGGAGATCGGCAAAATGTCTCGGTAGCAGCCGGTTCGAAATCGAACCGTTTCGTTGGTTCTAGTTTTTGGTCCCAAAACGGAGGCCGGTTTAGTGAAGGCACTGCTCTGTCGGGCAATGCATCGGGAGTAGCTTTTCCTCTTGGTCCTCTTACTTTATTTTCTAATTTTCAAGACTGTTATATATATATATATATAAGAATATTAATCACATATGACGATTGTAGAGATAATTATAAAAATGATGTATTTGTTTTTAATTTTTTAATAATTAAATATCACTATTGAATTGAGCATTCATTATCTACATCTTGAATTATTTCTTTCCTCTCATAAACATATATAGTTCTACCTTTCTTTTTATTTTGTTCCAAAATATAGACCTATTCCCTTTGTAAAAAGTTTGTTAACTAAATACCTGCTTTGTCCATATTTATATTATTATTTAATTCAAAAAAGTTATTTACTCATTTGAACTTTGGATATCCACATTATGATTTTAAAATGGGATAACAAATATTTTAACATTCCCTGCCTTATTAATTCTTGATAATCAACATGTCGTTGGGTTTGGCTGTCTAACATTGCATATTTTTGTCTCTCTAATGATAACAGTTCATTTTTACTAAAAAAATTAAATAAAAATTTGATAAATAGATGGATCCTGTTACTTTGTCAATCTTAATTTGACAAACTAGCTGATGATCAATTCAAATGATAAATACATTAATCACGAAATATCACGAGTTAAAATGAATTATCATTTGGATTGTCAAGATAGAATTGACAAAATAACATTATCTAAAATTGATAATCCATCATTTTGAATACACGTTATTGATACTCTTTGACTCCCAAAAATGTTTACAATTATTAAAAAATAATTACTTTTCCAAAAAATTGTAATGTAGGGTATAATTGAAAAATATTAAAAGAAATTATTTACTACGCCTATTTTATAGGAGAAAAAGAATAGTAAACACTCAAAGGATTCGATAAGATGTCAAAGTTAATAATTAAATGTTAAATCATAAAACGTCTTTTGAATTATGGAAATGCTCGCTGAAGATGGAGCTAAAAATGTTATGCAAAAGTTAAAACTAACCATATGCAAGAAGTAGAATTTTAAACTAATTTCATGAGAGACTGAACCCAACTTTTCCTACTCCATATATACCTCGGATACGATGACCACCATTTACCAATATTCTGCTTTTTGTCCATGAGTGGACGCTGCAGGCCGTTGGTGAAGCTCGTGAAAGATTTTGAAAGCAGATCACTTACTAGTTGAGAAAGATTGTTTATCGCCATTTGAGGTATCTATATATTTCTTAAAAATCAGATTGGACTTCACAACTACTGACAAACTGTTCTATGAAAGCCCCATCTCTCATTACTAATCAATGGCTACTACAGTACTAGCTACAGCTCTGAATGTCCACCGCGGTGGTTGATTATAATTCTTCCCTTTGTCTCTTGTAAACGTTCTTGATGCCGAACTCGAATGCTCCACCAATGGCCACTGAACTCACTGATATAACCTAGTTGCATCAGACAAGTCACTAGAAATAACAGACAAGGTTTACATGAGACTTGTCTTGATATTTGAAACAATCAAAAGCGTATGTCTTTGGAGAKCTTGACCAATTATTTGAGATCCAAAAAAACTCAAATATACTGTTATACGGCCATTTGGTAGAACAGAATATTGAGAGAGAACAGCAGGTCTAATTTACCATAGCACGAAAAGCAGAAAGCAAAGATTCGCCATCTTTTACCTAATTAGGTCTCAAGACTCGTCTTCAGTGGAATTAGATCACTGTTCCTCTTAGAATAGAGAAGGGTTCTGTGGCTAAAGAAAAAGAAGAACAAAGGTAGCCAAGACAAAAAGGGACACAAGTAAATTTCAAGCACATGATGACCATTGAATTACTTTAACCAGCAACCTTGTCCATTTTCATTGCAAATTGTATGTCCACTACTTATTTCTTTTCTGAACTTGGTCAAAAAGAGATACCAACTGACCATTACCACTTCTCTTTTCTTCACATAATAATATTGCTAAAGACTTCTTTCGTTATATATTTTTGAGTAAACCAGCTTAATCGTTGAGTTTCCCATCCTAATCAAAGAAAACTTGAAGACACACAATCATATATATGAGTTAGATTATTCCTTGCATCGAACAGCCAGTGACCTTCCTCGTTTTGATTCGAGGCATACTCGAAAGCCACGTGCGGATTTTAGAAAGATCCTCCATTAGATATATACTGGTGTTGTAGACAATGGAAAGGACTAGGTGGAGTTAGTGGATTCTTTGTCTTGGTCATGATAATGGTTCTTTAGTACAATAATAATCTTATCTTCTGTCCTTAATTGGTTAACAGGAAACCATTAATACTTCACACTTTTCCCAGAATACATAACCATGCTGTTTTTTTCCCACTATAAAGAGCCAGGACAGGGACCGTTTCCTTCATCAAGGAAAATTCTTCACAAGAATAAGAAAGGAGGACCGCGATTCTTCAGAGAAGTAGACATGGCGTGATATTGATCTCGGCTCATCATCACATTCCGTTACGAGGATGAGCCGAATCAATATCACTCTTGTATGCTTTTCCTCTTCAGATCTTCTTTCACGTCAGGACCAAGAGGTCCGTCGCGTCTTTCATGCTTCAGCAAGGTATATTTTCATCCCGACCTTTCTTGCTTCCGTCTCCATTGTTGCTGGATGCGTATTTTACAGGATTCTGGTATTATACATCCATAGCAAATTAGATCAGCAGGAACATATACAGCATATGGCACAGGATACAATCTGACCTAATACAAGGGATCATGATATGAACAAAGTCAACGACATATGAATGCACCAAAGCACTCGGAAAATTTTCAACATTTTTCCCCCTCATCCCGCTTCGCATCTTCTCTTTGAGATTGGGTCAACACAGGTACATTTATAATAGAATATTCCCTAGCTATCAGCTCCTACTGGGTTATCATTTATCAGTACATGCAGCTGCTGAATATTAGAACCTTCTTATTTTGCTTGATAATTTTGAGGTTGCTCCCCAATCAAACTCATCACTTCGACCCTGCTAGCTCTTATACAGAATCTGTATCAAGCCACGGACTCCTCCTAAAACTGCTATGAAAAAAGTCTAGGAAAAAAGATAATGATAGATAGAGGACAAATGGGAAAAGATAGGAAACCCTAATCGATATGAAGAGAGATGCCTCTCCGGCTCTCTGACTAAACCTGGTTTTTACACTTCAAGCAAAGATCTCCTAATTCTCGAACAAACATGGTAACTATAATTACCGCAGTCCTGGCTTCCTCCAGTTTTCCATATCGGTAGAGATCTCCTCAAATATTCATTATTTTGTATAACATCATGATGATGTTATGCAGACGCAGGATATATAATCAGAAAAAGTAGAATCCTGTCGTGTAGCGGGAGGCCAAGCTGGAATAATTATTAGATTCATTTTTTGAAGATCGACTTCGATTATTACTAATAATGAAATTGCATAATTTTTTGGAGGGTACGTTTGATAGCTACTACTATTATATATTAACACCGAAAATTAAGGTTTACTTTCTTTGAACATTCCAACCTAACATTAAAAAGACTACACAATCACTGTTCTTACCTACTCAAGCACAAACAAATAAAGGTTGGTGGTCTGTCTTTATTTACTCAAACTTCTTTTCCAAGATACTCTTATCTTTCCTTAGGACTAAATTCGCCCCCCCTTGTTTTCAACCCCTAGACTAGCAAACAAACCATCCTATCTTCTTGCCAAGAGAGAGGATGTTGCTAGTTTGAATGTGTAATCCGAAAGGCCTATGCCTAAGGACGAAAGCTAGAGGTTGTGGGGCGATACTTATCCCGCCCCCAACTCTTAACATTTTTTAAAAGATTTATAGAATTAATAATTTTTAAATTTATATAGAATTTTTATCACATAAAATATCATCTTTTCCCTTCAAAATTAAATTTTTAACTCCTTTCTTGCTTAACAAACTACACAAGCCAATATGCTTAAGGAATGAAAACAACCTTTTCTCCAAAAAAAAAAAAACAAAAACAAAATTGCTACTCTAAAATTTAGAGGTTTGACAATTTTTGTTTTTTTGTGTATTTTTTTTAATAAATTTAGGAGATATATATAAGTTACCTCATTACTGTTATTATTCAGGTTAGTAGGGAAACGCGGGTATCAGTGGAGATAACATTAAGTAGTTTTTAAAGTTTAAATTAAAAATACTATTATTTTAAGGAAATAAAATTGGATAATTTAAAATATAGACCTGGACGTTCAATTTTAGATGAATTTAACTTTTATTTGTAGTTAATTTGTAGATATATTGCCTAATTGTATGATTCCATTGCATAATGTAGAGGGGTGAATTAGGAATAATTTAAAAAAGTTCAAAGGTTAGATTTTTATGTCATTTTGGACTATCCAAAAGTCGATAATTCACATCCAAATTAAAGGCACATTTTTCTACTTTCATTCCTCAATCTGTCACCATTTTTAGAAGGGAGAAGTCGGTTTAAAAGGAAAAAAAATACCTCTCAATTTTAAAATTTTTTAAAATTTTAAAAAATTAAAATCACATAGGCTCTAACTGCTATTAACATGAGTCAAATACCTCATTGTTTTTCTTTTTTTTTCTTTTTTTGAAAATAAATACCTCATTGCTTTGTGAATGATGTTTGCCCAAGAAAATCATATTAGAAATCTGGGCCCAGTAGAACTTAGGAATGGGAAAACTACGGCCCCAAAAACCACTTCGTGAGGAAAAGCCCAAAGTTATAAAAAGCCCATGTTAGAATCTCTAAGTAAAAATCATTGGTTGAAGGATGTCAGCCCATAGGGACTAGATGTCAAAGTGAAATATATATATATTTTTTGGGTTTTGAGAATAAAAATAGAGAATGCACTTGGATAAGAATATTTCTTTTTCTATTTATACTTTTTTTTTGTTTTTTCGATAAAATCACCCCTTTAATGATATAGTAAATTATTGTCGTGTATCAATGAACTAGTGAGTGGTTCAATTAATTTTAAAATATTAAAAATAATTATTATTTATCAAATAATGAAATATTTATCGCTCCTAAATGACTTAAATRCCTATCATTTRTTAAGGACAAAAAAYTTATTTATCATTATATTAACTTATCAGATTTTGAAAGTTAATTTAAATTTTTATTTTCCCGATATGCAGTAATGGTGATTTGACTTTCTTTTGTTTCTAATCAATATAGTCAACAATGTGTGTTTATCAATAGTTTGTTTTTTCTTTTTTTGAATTACTTTATCAATAGTTTCTTGGACAGGTAGTTGTTGATGGTGATACAACTAGCTTCGTTGAACTTTCTTGATCAAGGGTCTTTTTTAACTCTTAAATTTTCTGCTCATTTATTAGAGGTTGAGATCCGCCATTGCCAATCTAATTCTAAGGAAATCCTTCTTTGTTTGTTTATCCAGTTCTCATCTTGTAGGTAGAATTTAATTGCAACTTCCCATCTTGTGGACTCTGTGTATTTCTGATTTTGGTTTGAGGTCTGTCTTGCAGATTGAATGGCGGGTTTCACTGGTCACCCCTTCTACAGCTGCAGAAAATGCCGAACTCCTCTTACTCTACGCGACGACCTTCTTTCTAAATCATTCCGCGTAAGTTGTCTCTAAGAAGGAAAAATCCATATATCTTCTCGCCACGAGTTGTTCGTCTTACTTCTCTGGTGAAATTGAAAATTCAGGCAAAAACAGGAGAGGCATACATGTTCACTCACGCCATGAACATAGTTTTGGGGCAGAAAGAAGACAAACAACTCATCACGGGATACTTCTCAATTGCAAACGTTTACTGCAGCATCTGTAAGGAGGAATTGGGATGGAAATATATCCGAGCTTACAACGAAAGAGAGAAGTACAAAGAAGGGAGGTTTATAATTGAGAAGGCAAAGATTGTGAAAGAATATTGAAAACAAACTGCTACTCTGTCTATCGCATAAAAAAAGAACGTATAAATCTTGTCACTTCCAAGTGCAGAATGACAATTCAGGAACTGCCTAGGCTATGGTCCCTCTGTTTATCGAATCAAAGACTGCAGCCTCTTTTTCTTTTTATTCTGAATGAAAACTTGTACCAAGAAAACCAAAAGACTAGAAATGAAAAGAAAAAAATGAGAACATTTGATTGAAGATTCAGGTTTATGTAGGGATTTGGAGCATTAAGGTAACCAAGTGTAAGGTGTGCAAAGAGGTTTAACAGTCAAAGTGCTCGAGCCAGTGTATTCCCCAAAACACTACTGCTTACCCTTGAATCCAAAAGCTAAGAATGAGTTACTTAATTTTCTTGCCCTATAAATAGAGATGATTTGGAAACTCAGGAACAGCTATAGATTAGGAGAGCAGCGTAGAACTTGGCAAGAGCTAAGCTTGAGATTACCACAAGGCGCAGGATTTCTGGGATGGAAGCATAAGAAGGAACATTAATTTTCAAGGTAATGCTGGTCCAAAACATTACTCTACACCTCCAAAGGTACTGGCGAATCAGATTTTGATGCAGCCTAGCAGTCATTCACAGAAACCATCAAGGTGATATTCCATGAGTCTGGATAAGCCAATTCCATACCTCGTACCACACAGATAGAGCCAAACGTGAGAGTGCGAAACTAAGTGTTGAGGAGATGAAATAATATCTTTTTAACAAAAATTCTAATTGAATTTAAAAAATATTAACTCTAAGCAAAATTTTAAAAAATATTAGGGCAATTGTCTCCGCCTACCTCCATCCTTGCCTCGGATCCTTTACTAGCAGAAGCAAAAGCAGCTCTAGAAGCTATCATAGTTGCTGATCTTGGCATTAAAACATGAATCATGATATCTGAAGGTGATGCTGCCAAGGTCATTCAAATAACATTTTAATTTTGAGGGAATGAGGGTAAATGAAGAAAATATTGAGAGAGCAACATGATATTTTTCATGATGAAAATTTTATATAAATTTTATGCAAAACTTTGAAAAAAATATTACCATCCCTTTCAACCGTAGCTCGGTTCTTGGCTAAATGGCGATCAACTACTCAAGGAATACAGCAAATCCGTCACGGATGCAGCAATATTGATTAGTCAAGGCAGGAACCGGTGAAATTTAAACATGCCCGCCATAGCCTGCAATAAAGCAGCCCACAATATGGCCACGCCAGTTGGGCCAAACATTCTTGTAATAATGATCACACTGAGCCCAGTTTATTACTCCTTTCTGTCTGGGGTGACGGAGGAGGTAACGTAGAAGTCATCAAAACAAAACAGAGAGAACTAAGCTTTCATTGTCATGTCATCATTTGCTCGGAACAAACACGCGCTTGAAAAGCTCAAAGTCAATTTTCTCTTCAACAAAACCACCGCAAAACAGTAATTCTGCCCCTCCTCCTTCACTCCATTTTCTCCATTAAAGTAACTCAAAACTCAGAGAATGGCAGCTAGAAGGTACTAATTTTCATTGCTAGACTATTTGATTTATAATAAGTCAATCTGCCTTGAACAGTACACAATCTTTATCTACTTCTTAGTTCCACAGTGGTAGGTGACTTCAAGGCAAGAATAAAGGGTTTCTTGACTCCACTATTTATTCTTTGGAAAAAGTTTCACTTTCTAGTGATGGTTTTGGCATTGATTTTACAGCTGAGGTTCTCACTCAATGCAACTAAATTAGTAGTATACGGTTTTCTTTCTCTTTTCTGAATCTGATTACTGTAGAGGATATCATTCCATCCGTTTCTTTATTGTATATGTTTAATGTTCTTGTTGTTTACACTTAAACCAATCAGGTCATTGTCAAAGCCCACTTCATTTCTCCAAAATTGTGATAATTTATTACACCTTTTTCACAATCTTGTATCCAATTTTGCTTTTGGTACGAATCCCTTGGTAAGCTAACACGCTCTGTTATTCTTATCTTTCGGTACAGCCGAGTTCTGGGTCACCGTTGTTAGTATCTTGAAGGTAAACCTCTTTCATGTCTCTTACCCTGTTTCACTGATACTTGATGGCTATGTTTATCTTTACAATTACATGCTTGATCTTGAATTTCTTAACAGTAAGGTGTTTTACCTTTAGAATTTCAATAGATGGATGAAGTGGTTGGTCCTCGCTTGTACAGCTGCTGTAAATGCCGCAATCATGTCTCACTGCACGATGATATCATCTCTAAGGCGTTTCAGGTGAAACTTTTTGATACTTGATTTATTGGCCGTAAGCTATTGTATCGAAAATTAATGTGGCAATACTTGGGTTTCGTATTTGTGATTCATCGGTGGATGTGAATGAATTCGTGGCTAGTGGAATTGACAAGAGCTTTAGGCTGGGAATTGACAGTGAATCTCAGCCCTCGTGTTAATGGTAATCCATCTAAGTACAGAAAGAACCCTTCATCTAGTAGAGGGAAAAGATATGAACTTTGGGCTGGGAAACCAAAATTAATACAACTTTGGGCAGGAAACCAGAATAATGAGGAGGATCTGTAAGCTCTTAAGTTCTATTGGAAAGACAACTATTAGCTGTAAATTCTGGTCCTTCTTTCCTTATATAGTGTATCCCTTTAAAACCTCAAAATGTGTGCAAAAAAGGATTTCTTTGTTCAGTCATTAGAACACAAGTAGGGAAGTTACAGTAGTATCTAGAAGTGTTGGTGTAATGCTTTATTTACGATGTAAAGGTCTATAGATTGATGTCAGAAATTGTATTTTATCCAAGATAAATGTAGAAATCATTTTCTTGAGTCATCTTTGTCATTGAGACAATGAAGTGAAGCAGCTAGCTATTTGTGGCCATTTGAGTTCTAATTGAGCAAGGATAAATTCGCTACTAATCTAGATTTCAGCCAGCACCAACTTTTGTGCATTTGAGAAGCTTTGTATCCTTTTCAGGGAAGAAATGGTAGAGCCTTTCTCTTCTCTCATGCAATGAACATCACTGTTGGGGTCAAAGAAGACAGGCATCTGATGACTGGTCTCCACACAGTTGCTGATATATATTGTGGTGATTGCCGTGAAGTATTAGGCTGGAAATATGAGCGAGCTTATGAGTCAAGTCAGAAGTACAAGGAAGGAAAGTTCATACTTGAGAAATCAAAAATTGTAAAAGAGAATTGGTAACCATTTATGACTGCCAGCCTCTCAGAATTGTTGATTCTTCCTGATGTTGTATCTCCTGTACAGCGACTCCAGATGTTACTTGTCAATGTTGAAAATGGAGGAATTCTGACCTTTGCCATGTATTTGAATTCATTGAATGAAAGATAAAGCTTTGTCATAGAAATAATTGGATCTGCTTTGTCTCCAAATTGCTCGCCTATTGGTTTTATTTGCTCTGCATCACTATCCTATTTGAACATTTGAATTGTGAATTCTGATGCAACATGATAGAATTCTTCTAGGGTATATAGTTCCATATGTGGACATAGATATCATCTATTTTTCATCTAGATTTAGAATGTGACTTTTCACTTATAATTAGGTGCACTTATACTGGTTGCCATGAAGGAGAACCAAGGGAGTATCTTGCAACGATTTTGGCCATACTGGCTGCTGAAGCAGTTGATGTTTCTTAATAAATTTCTTGCATCTACCAGTATTTCATCCATTTCTTTGTCTACATTTCCCGTAAGATCTGGCATAATTGAATGATGTAGAAGGGGAAGATTGGATGAGAGATCGACATGGGTGCTTATGAACCTAAAGCTGCAGCCAAGGATCCAAATGGCTTTCCTGGTTGAGTTCTGGAATATGCTATTCAGTATCCAGTAATTGAAAAGACAAAAGGGACACAAACTCTTGTACAATTTTAGTCCCTTCATGTTGGAATGAAGCTGAACATGAATGATTGAGTCCTAGCTACTTTCCCACTCTTCAGTGAGAGGCGATGCTCAACATTTAGGGACAAAAGATGAGATTTGTTTGTAAACGAATAATTTGCAGAATTTGTTCCATCAGTGGTTATTGTTTCAGAAACTATATTATCTTGTGAGGACTTCAATAAATGTAGTTAAAAATCAAGGCAATTCTGTTTATTATCCTTGTTACAGAAGTAGACAGTAATATCTCTTTTAAGTTCGATCCACAGTGGTGGCGTGAAAGTATGGTTCATTTAGGTCGATTGTTGTGTCTTTATTTTGATGATGATGAACATAACTACACAGAAGCATGCCTCAGTGTCAGTCTTGCTCCAACCTCATTTGAAGCGTCAAGTTATCCAAAATGGCATAAATCTCTTTTGCTCTCTTATGAGATCTATCAGATGCTAGAAATACATGAATTTCATCGTTGTCTTCAATCCAACTACATCCTGGACTTTTATGCAGCTGTCTTTCATTAATTGCCTGCCTTGTTCTAGCGAAATCTTCCCAGCGGCCTGCAGAAGCATATAAGTTTGACAGCATCACGTGGTTGCCGGTGTTATGCGGTTCCAATTCTATCAGCTTGCTTGCTGCAAGTTCTCCTAAATCAACATTTCCATGGATGACACAGCCACCAAGCAAAGCACCCCAGATCACTACATCAGGCTCCATTGGCATTTTTTGTATGACATTGTTTGCTTCATTAAGCTTACCAGCTCGGCTTAGAAGGTCAACCAGGCATGTATAGTGTTTTAGTGTTGGAGTAACACCATAATATCCCATTAAGTTGTAGCATTCTTGTCCTGTTTCAACTGATCCTGCATGGACACATGAGGAAAGAACAGACAAGAAAGTTACCTCATCTGGTTCGAAACCCTCCTCCACCAACCTACGGAAGAAGGCAATTCCTTCTTCCCCGAATCCATTCATGGCATAAGCAGTAAGCATTGCATTTTGAGTTACCAGATTATGGTTTTCTATCCTGTCATAAACAAGTTCTGAATGCTGTATGCTTCCGCATTTCGCATACATGTCTACAAGGGCGGCTCCAATATAGGCATCTGACTCGAAACCACGTCTAGTTGCATATGAATGCACCTGCTTACCTCGTCCAATAGATGCCAACCTTGAGCAGACAGGTAAAATAATTCCCACTGAGTAAATATCCGGCCTCAAATTTGATTTTTGCATATCCACGAATAGCTCTAGAGCTAACTCATTTTGTCCTTGTTCGACTTGACCAGCAATAATGCCATTCCATGTATGTGCATTTGGTTCAAAACCGTCCTCTTTCATCTTTTGAATACTGCGTTTGACACTTTCAATTTGATTAGAACGGGCATAGCCAGAGAGCAAAGCATTCCATGTTGCTATATCCCTTTCAATTACCTCATCAAAAGCTCCCTGAGCCGCCTTTAGGTCCTCACATTTACTGTACATTTCCACCAAAGCCCCAGCCACAAATGGATTTGATTCCAGACCTCTAACAACAGCATATGAATGTAACTCCTTCCCACTTCTTAAAAAACTCAAATTAGCACAAGCAGAAAGCGCACTGCTGAGACTAGAACTATCAGCTTCAATCTCTTCCACCATTAAATCTCGAAATACACACAAAGCCTCATCAAACATTAAATTATTCACATAGCCTGAAATCATTGAGTTCCATGAAATGACATCCTTCCCCTTCCCTTCCAATTTCAGTTGCTTGAAAAGCTCTTTGGCTCTTAAAATTTCTCCAGTCTCGCAATAACCCACGATCATTGTATTATATGACACCTCATTTTTCACCGAATATTTTGAAAATACATTTTGAGCACTTGTCATATCCTTACACCTCCTGTACAAATCGACCAATCCATTGACAACAAAAGGGTTGGACAGTAACTGATGCTTGGTTACATAGCCATGAATTTCTTTCCCAAGGCATAGCGTCTGCAATCTCGCACAAGCTGGAAGAACACTTGCGAGTGTACGTGCATTTGGTGCAAAACCTGCTGCTTTCATTTTGTACAGCATCTGAATGGCTTCCTCATCATGTCCATTTTGTGAAAGGCCACCAATTATAGCACTCCAAGACACAATGTTTGGTACTAAATCATCCTGTGTTGACATTCTCTCCATGAATTCCAAGGCTTCGTGCACCATTCCATTCACAGCACAAGCTGTAATGATAGAATTCCAAGAAACACAATCTCTCTCTTTCATGAGATTCAAGACTTTCTTTGAATCCCCCAAGCCTCTACATTTGCCATACATATCTATCAAAGCATTTGCCACGTAAATATTTGAAACAAATCCATTCTTTATCACAATCCCATGCAGCTGCCTCCCTAATCTAACCCCACCATAGCCACTGCATATCCCCAACACTACTGGAAAGACAAAAAACTTCAACTCAATATCCTCCCATTGCAAATCCTCAAACGACAGAAATGCTTCCTCATAACACTTATTCTTTATATATATGTCAAGAATCGCTGTCCACGAGTACAGGTCTCTAACGGGCATAATTTCAAACACCCGAGCGGCATCACTAAAACAGTCACATCTACCATACATCTGAAGCAACTTATTTTGCACAAATTCATGCCAAAGGAAGCCACTTTTGATCGCATGACCATGGACTTGTCTGCCAAATCTCGGGCATTTACAGCCGTCTAGTACTGAAGCATACGTGCCCGAATCCACAGGACTGTCGGGAAGAACGACATTGCGGTTAACAGAAGAAGAAACTAAAGATGGTGGTTGGTCATAATACGTGGTATTTCGTCTTGCCAAAGAGACACAACCAGGTTTGCTTTCTTGCGATTCTGAAGCTGCCGGCGGCAGCAGCCTCGCCTCATTTTGCGTCAGGTTTAGCTGCACAGTGGTTGCCAACAGCGAAGACATGTGGGGAGCCAAACCAAGTAAACGGACAGACGAGCACTATTATGGCGCGAAATTAAAGAACATTAAGCTTAAAAAACCGACGTCTTATGAGGGCGGCAGATATACCGACATCGGCGGTCCAGATTGTACGTCTTCGAATTTTATCTCCAGCCCAAAAGTTGAGGCTTTGGGGCTCTGCAGACTGCAGCCTGTTATTTTGTGTTACTACGTTATTTGTACCATTAGACAAGGGTTTTTTGGTCTTGTTCACCCGTAGAAACCTTCTAATATCTCCTCTCATTACAATCCTTATTATATATTATTCATTATATTTTTAAAGTATAATATGTATATACATTCTAATTTATTAAATATTTTCTCTCCTATTAAGTATGTATGTGTCATTGTATATTAATTAGAAGGCGATATGCATATATATTTAGACTCTTCCGATATTTATTCTTTTTCATCATACTTTAATTGACATAATATAAGATGTATAATATGAAATATATGAAAAAATTATAATCTTTCACTTTATATAAATATTACTTCCATTTTAATTTATATATCGTATTAAAAATTTTTTTATTTCAAAATGCTTATAATATTATAAAAATTTAAAAATACCTCTACTAGCAAATTATTAATTATTCACTAATATTATAATAAAATTAAAATTCAAACTTAAAATAAGATTAACTTAATTATTTTCATTTAATATTACGTAAATTTAAAAAGTTTCTTAATCAACGTGTCGCGACATATAAATCAATTGGATCGAATTTATCGTACCATACCGACAAGAGAAGTAGTATTGGTGATTGACCATATTTCCATTTGGCGAATTCATGAGCACGGTTACCCAGATAAATGTGTTGTGGGGACCTCGTGAAAACAAAGCTACGGAATCCGAACCATTGAGAGCTATCTTTAGAATTAATGTTGTTCCACTTATGTACATATAAATGATTTAAGCAATGGATCAACGTGCTGTTATAACCGGAACAAATCGAGCAATCTGATGGATGTGGACCGCTTCAATATTCAGACAACATTGCCCACAAGGAACCCAACATTGTCACTGTTTTTTTTAATATAGTAGTGCTACTTCATAGTATTACTTCTTATTTTTATTACAACATGTCCACTTTAAATTGGCTTTTGAATGAAGAAATAACTTATAATTGAAGAATATGGGAAAATAAAATATTTAAAACTATTTTCCAAGTTAAGCAATTTTCTAGTTAAGGTGTTGTTTTGAATTGGGAGTTGGATTGATAATTTTACAATTAAAAAAATGAATAATAAAAATTCAATTGACTATGATTGATCTTAATTGACTCTGACATTATCACACAAGATTAAGATGTATGGACATTTTAATATGTCATAGTCAACTGAGATGTATGTTATGGTTGATTGTGAACAATTAAGAGATATAGAATTTTATTTTTTTCATAATATTAATAGAAATTTTAATTTTTTCTTCCCTCCAAATGTTAATTGTGGAATTTTCATATAATTAAAAAGATAGATTCATATGTGTAGATCAACATTAACCATTCAAAATTTTATATAAATAAATTAAATTGCATATTATCTCAATCAAGATAGTCAATTACCCTCCGCTACATAATTGATTATGCGAATCTTCCACTTCACGTAATACATAAAAAACATTTGAATGTGTAAAACAGGAAGAGATCACTTCTTTTGAATAATTAATAAGTAAAACAAATGAGTTCTTGATTGAGGAAGAGATCAATACTTAGAAAAACAAATCAAATAAATCATTAGAAATAGAATAATTTTAAAAGAGTTAAGTGTCAATTTATATTATTATTCATATAATAAATAAAATATATATATATTAGAAGATTTTAAGTTGAAACAAACCAAACCAAACTAAGTGAGCAAATGTTGACATCCGCCGAGATACACATATATGGAAGATTTTACATCGTGGAAAGAAACTAGAAAGACATATTAGCAGAGTACTATACAGTAATTTACGAAGAAAAAGAAGAGAGAAAGGAAGAGCCCGCAGTGAATCTTTTTCCAGTCTTAAAAGTGGTTTACCATGTGATGGAAAGATTCGGATCGTGGGTCGTCGTTCTTTTACCTAGTTGTCTCTGCAGCTGTAGTTATTCTTCTCCAGACTCCAAATCCTACTTTTTGTGTTGAGTGCTTTGACGGTTGGAAGAATCTAAAAGACACAGATGAGATGGTGGTGCTACTCAGACCTGACAACTTATATCACCTGTTTGTGTGAAGAAAGCACAATAATTCTAGTAATACTTGGGATAACATTCAGAGAGGATGGCCAAGAGCCCAAGTGGGATTCGGCAGACAAGTGTTATCAGCTCGCCAACTCATGGGCAGTACTGCAAAACCAGCTCAATAGTAGGAGGAACATTCTTGCAAGATCAAAGAAAGTTGAAATCTTGATATTTTAATTGAGCAGAAGTCTCTTGGGGCCTTATCGGACTCCCATTTACACACTTACATCATAAGCTGATGACCATATATGCTACAAATATAGAGACTTGTGATACTGCTTCGAGCATTACAATGAAAATAGATTAAAGCAGTAAAAAAGAAGAAATAGAACTGATATATCGGAGAAGAAAAGCCAAGAGTAAAGGGGGAAAAAAGGAAAATGAACAGAAGAAGAAGACGGTGATCATGATGATAACCATGAAGAAGAAATAAACATGTTTCCATCCGTCAGTTGATGTGATCACACTTCAAAGTTCAAATCCCATGGGAAAACCACTCATCAAGTGAAACTAAAGAAGAAATAAATTAAAGACATCCGCTTTTTACCATGACCCTCCATCTAACATCCCATTCCAGTATCCAGTTGATTCTCCTTGCCCTTTATTCTGCTCATATTGATCGGTGGCTGTTGAAAGTGGCCTTAATTCCTCGTACGGAAGAAAGAGTCTTGCGCTTGTGTCTTGAGCTGGCTCTTGTGCACTTCCATAGCCATTTTCAATCCCGTCTAGAGAAAAATTAAACTTGGGTTTCAGGTCATGCAAAGGAAGGACAGAAGAGTAGAAGATGGAATTAGAATCAGAAAGCGGCATGGACATTAAAGAGGTCAGCGATTCCCCTGAAGAAATTCCTGCTTTTAGAAGCTCTAAGGCTGGCAAATTAGATGAATTAGCGTTAGGTCTTGGATCAAGGCTTTTGCTGTCGCTGAAAGGAAACTGAAGAAGCCCGGACATGCTGCTAGCACTATAATCACCCGTACCGGCCGTGGGAGGATAAGCTAAATTTAGGTCTTGTCCCTCGTGGATCTTAGGGTTTTCAGAAGTAAATTGCGTAAAGCTAGATGTGGTCAGATCTGGAAGCTTCTTTAGTGAAGCTGCAGGTGATGATGAAGTAGATTTCTTGTTCTTTCTTGATCCTCCTCCTACAGGAACATTTCTTAAAGTGCCCCCTTCAGTCCAGTACCTTCGACAAGTCTTGCAGATGTATCTTGGCTGAGAAAGACTGTAATTGTTGTAGTAACAGAACTTAGTATTAGTAGAATTGCACCTTGGACAGTTAAGAGCTTGTTCTTTCTGTGGCCTTGGCTTCCTTTCTAACACTGCAGTCTTTGAAGCTTCTTCAATAGGTTTCACAAGCCCTATGCCCTAGAAATTATAAAGGGATTGATGAAAAGGAAAAGCTTGCATAAATATTGGAGAAAGAGAGTCACAGAAAACAAACAAAACAAGAAAAAACAAGACGATCGAATGCTTTACATGCACTATAACTTCAATTAATAAGAACAAATAAAACTAATAACTTTTCATCCCTTTATCAGAAGGTGGAACGAGAAAGAAAGAAAAAAGTGCAGTACTTTCAGAGACATGAAAGATTTTCAAAAGATAAGAACACAAATTCAAATATTTAGTGGGGGGAGGGGACTTTATCATCTCTAGTAAAGCTATCATCAGCCTTGTAGCCAGAGGGAAGAAAAATCTTGCCAAAACACACAGCAAAAAACTCTAAATTAGCCCTTGAAAATCCTAGCCCTAGGAAAAAGATGTTATCATGATATCATTAATTGAGAGAAAACATGTGTCTTTACCTGTGCCCACTGATTAGTATCCATAGAGAAAGAGAAAGAGAAAGAGAGCGAAGAAAAAGATAGAGAGAAAAGGCAGAGGCTATATCAAGAGTCTTGAAAGAGAGGAAAATCACCCACTTTCCAGCAGCCGGTCTTAAAGCAAGAAAGCCACTTGATGGGAAGCTCTTTGTTTGGTGGTTTCATGTGTTGGCATGCTCATGAGGATGACGGAATGTATGTGTGTGCGTGTGTGGGGGGGGGGGGGGGGGGGGGGGGAGAGAAGTGCTATTATTTCTTTAGTACAGTATACTTTATTGAAGATGTTATAAAAAAGAAGAAGTATATGTACTGTGTGCATATGTATATATACACATATACATATACATAACCATATTGTTCGAATATTTTAGAAATAACAAGTCAATGTTATGCTTTAGGTTTGTTGGATTGTACTGTGTGTGAACTTTGGTGGATTCTTTCTGACTTACTAGTCTGCTCAGGTTGGAGAACGAAGTAGTCAGCGTTTCTCCTATTCCCTATTCTCAGTGGGTTTTTTCTCGTACATTTTCAATTTTATCTCAGAGACAGAATTGACCGTCAGTTCTCATTTCACAGGAAGGTTTGGTTGCCTATTTTCTCCCAGTGCCATTATTCCCTGGAAAAAAAACAGCTCCCACGAAACGAATGCGGCCATTATCATGAGAAACATATGCTTATTGTGTATAGCATTTTTACTATAATTAAAAGACCGGTAATAATTTGCCTGTTGGTTTCCAACTTGAGATCAAACCTTTGCTGGAGTGAACCATGTAGGGATGGATGTATATACCGTCATTGTAAAGGATAGGAGGATCTAGCTAGCACCACATCAGATGGGATTTGATCAGAAGATCACCAAATCGGCTTTGCAAGTTGCACGAGTGTTCGGGAACCATTGCCAAAAACCTGGTGGATTTTGGTGAGGTTTGAAAAAGGATGTCTTATCATTTAGTGGCATGGCCTGCAAATAATGGTCCCTTGTAATTATGGTAAGATCAAAATTTAAACGGTTAATGGGAGTCTTTTGGTTAATTGATAATTCATTTGAAGAATATACTAGTATTGTATATTAACAGGATTATAATTACGAGAATAACTTTTAATTGTAATTCTTTTTTTAAAATGAGTGGATAATATCTTTAAATAATATTTGAATAATCGTTAACACAAAATCAAAATAGTCAATTCATATTGTTTTCCAAGACTCACATCAGGTTAAATGCCAAAGCCAATTAAAACAATAAATTGATGTAGGATTATTATAAAATTAATTTTTTTTGCCCTTCATTTGACTTTGTTTAGAATCCATCATAATTTATTACTCTATTTAAATTAAAATAAAAAAAGCAAAAGAAGAACAAGAATGTCTCCAGCCAAATGTTTGACTCTTGTCGAATTACTCCAATAGAGTCCAATCACCAATAAATTTCTTGTAAACATAGCTTTCGCATTATCAATGAATTTTAATCATTTCCATAATTGTAATATTTTTTAATTTAATTTTAACCGATCTCCTTTCTTTTTTTTTTTTTTTTTCCTTGTCTGTTTTGCTATATTGATTATATTTTCGATCTCTTCAACTGTAAGTAAAGTATTGGATTACGGTGTTATCCGCTCAATATGATCGGTTCAGTCAACAAAGCAAGCCCGACCCCAAAATGGCAGCCAATGAGAGAACGAAACGTCATCTATAGAATGAATATCTGGAACTGCGAGCCTCCGCTTGGTCCCATCAGTGCGTCCGTACTGTTACTATTAACCTAATGTGGACCGTTAAATGCAGAAGAAGAAGAGACGACCGGACCGTCAGAGAAATTGACGGAGAATCGTGGCTGTGATGGGATGACGTCAAAAGTAAAGATACGAGCGTGGACATAAGGTGCGTCACGCGTCACTAGAACCTTCCTATTCTCTAGATATTCCTCGCCACTATGGGTCAAAATGAGTTAAAAGAGGACCGATTTCTCTAATAGACTTGGCTACTCCGATAWTATCGGGTGCTAGAGGCAGGAGGAGGAGCTGTAATCGTCCTCWGAAGTTTTTTTAAATTTTATTCTCGTCTTTTTCAAATTAAATTTTTAACTSTACTAATATTATGAACTAATTATATAATTAGAAAGAAATAATGACACATTTGACATCATTATAGAATTATTCCTCCTAAACTTAAAACACAATTTATTTTAATTTGTTACTTRATAAAAATATGAAATTGAGAAAAACGATCCGCATACATCCAAAACGATCAGCATACATCCACCTCCAAACCAAGCAGGACTAGATGTAATTCATATTTCTTTATCATGGGTTTAGGCTTTTTAAATTAATCATAAACAATTTGTTAGTGCTTTGACAATATGAATATTTAAGCCCTTAATGTTGATAAAGTTAATCTTCCAAATCAAATTACCTGTCGGCATGCTCCATATTTCCATATTCCTATAAACCACCAAAATGTAGATTATGTAAGTCGAGATAATTAATTGCTCCCATAAGGTCATTAAACACCATTTCTTTTCCAGACAATACAGGGCTAATCCGTACATTATGGCCCTCTCGCCGCATGTAATTATTCTAAGATCATATGATTATATAATCATAACTTGCAATTTCCCAAAATGCATAGTAAAGTCAAATAAAAGTAGAATTTATTCAAGAAAAAGACTGATGAGTAGTGTTTTGATATTTACAGTGATATCTTTCAAGGACTACATTATCAGACAGCAGAAATGTCTTTACCTGAATAATATACAGCATTGCAGTGCCAGAGTGTTTCATGAAACAGCTACCATGGGATTATCCAGTTCTTCAATAAATGGATAAAAGTTAACCAACAAAAAGATTCAAATGAAACTGCCTGCCTGCCTCTTTGCTAGATCCTCAAACAGAACAGGRTGCCAGCTATTCGTTCAGTTTGCACACGTTAATGAATTTCTGCACTGCATTGTGATATTGGGTACCCTGTAATCAAATTGTGCATTATCATCGCACATTAGCCATTTACTATTGCATCACTGTTTCATTACACCAGAACTTTACACTTGGATCGAAAAACAAAAGCAGAAGACAAGAGTTCTGAAGTTAAAATCTAGAATGCAGCTTGCTAATAATAGATTATCCATCAGGGTCAGTTGAAATGAAATCATGTACGGGTTCKAGTAGTCAGAGAAAACATATTTATTGTTGAAACATATTTATTGTTGAAAGTAATGGTTTAGACCAATCGATGAAGATGGGTCCCATAAGGTGCATTAAGAAGACAGAAGACTTCGTTTCACATACTTAACTGTCCATGTTGTGGGAACACCACCTCTATTTAAAAAGTAAAGCAGAAGATATACCTTCTTCCAACACAAAAAAGAGGATATGATATTCCAATACAATGATATTTTAATGAATTAAATTAGACAAATGGGAAAAGCAGTTTCCACTACCCCCAAGGTCCACAACTGGACAACATTGTCAAGTCTATTGACAAGACTCACATATCAAATTATGAAGCATGAATATGGAAATTCCAGATGAAGATAAGGCACAATTAATCAACAATTAAATTTTAGATACGGGTGTGCTGTTACTCTCAAACTGCTTTGACCTTTAAGAGCCAACACCAAGGAGTCCTCAATTAAGCAAGTAGATGCATGTAATTGTATTATTACCAAGAAAAAACCATTGACTTCTCAATTCCAAGGGAGAAATAACAAGATACTTGGGCCCAAAACACCATTCCTCCCCCTCACGCCATTGGAGAGGTAAGATTCCTAGTTGTACCTGGTTATAAATGTGAGCGTGTGAGCACGCGCACACGTGCCAAAAGGGTTTGTTCTATCAAAGAACTGCAGAACTTGTTGATTGATTGCATAAAAGTAATGAAGTTTGGCATTAATGGAAAAGGACTGATCAAATATAAAGTGAAAGGTTGGCAAAGAAAGTGAAGTCAAATGCACATTTAGAATCARTACCTCCCAGTAAAGTTGATTGCAGTCCATGCACTGCCAAAACTCTAAATTCTTGTTAAATAAGCAGTTGGGAATCACTTGGAATCCTTTTGCAGCTTCAACAGCCTCTTCAGTTGTTAAGGGTTTTTGGATGAATCTCCCATTGCATTTAGTGCACCTTGACATTAGCTGTCCCTCGCAGATCTTCAATTGAAAAGTTTCAATAACCTGCAACATATTAATTCACCCATTGGACATACTAAGATGTGTAGACTACATACTAAGGCATATAGGAAACAATTTGCAGGGTAATATGTAGTATAGTTCCATAAATAATAATATATAGTATTTGTATTATTCTTTTCCATTTCCAGCAAGGGGAAAGGGTGGTGAACCTTCTTTCAACAAGTCCTTGGAAATATAAAACGACTTGGGAAATGACCTACATACATTCCTTAAGAATGTTCATTCAAGTTACTTGTCTACCTCAAGCAGCTGCTCATTTTTTAGAAGTGTCTTCACCCTGTATATTTGGTTTTTTAACAGGTAATTATGTCTCAAAAGCTTGGCATCACGTGTTAAGAGCACTCTCTTTTCCTTGTAGGCTTGGTCTATAAGATCTCTGTAAACAAAGAAGCAGTAAGAAAGCATGACCTAAGGAAGCAGGCTGTAGTATCTACAGCTAGTAGGCTAAGAAATTAACTTCCAGAACTTAATCGAAATAACTTCCAGAGGAGTCACAAATTGGAATAGTACCTGGTCTCAGGCTTCTTTGAATGTGGAATGGCAGCATCTATCCCAACACAACGCAAATGCTTCGCCAACCCTTCCACCTAAAGATATTCCATCAGCTTTAGACTATAAGGCTGGCTTATATTTCTTGTATGTATAATAGAGTTAGCCCAACCAAAACTTAAACATGATAACTTCAGCAAGACCATAACTGAAAGGAGATGTTMTGACTTACCATAACATCACATAGAAACTTAGGACAACCATCACCACCCAATGACAGGTCCCATGGTGCGGGGCCTTGCCAATCATCAGTATTTTCTAATAACCTTTCTTTGTGAGTCACTCGAGCAGAAGACTTCTTTACTTTCTTTTTGGAAAATTTAGGCTTCCTATCAGAATCCTTTAATAATATCTTATCAGAGTACTTTGTAATGATATGCAAAAGAGTGGCATCTGTTTGTTTTGTCACCTCACTTGAACTCCCATGAGGTATAGCCTCCTTAGCTGGATTTCTTCCAAGAAACTCAGGCATAGTAGCTCGGACCAAATCAGAAGCATCACAAACAGTAATCCTGAATACTGCTTTAGAATGACTTGGTGTCTCAAGAATCTGCTTCAATCCAAGATCCAAAGCAGATGACATATGTTTAGTTGCTTTTTGAACAGAATCCCCTGCAATAAGCAGACCATGCTTTTAGTAATCTGGAAGAAAGTATCAGGCAATTACAAGCAAGCAATAACACAAAATCCTTGCTCCCGTAAGTTGACTAAGAAAAATTGATTAAACGAGCAGGGAATCAAGTCATATGCATAAGTTCAGTTGATTGATCATGGTCATACACAGCACGGTTATCACAAGAGACATTTTTTGCAGGAGTTCTAACTTATAAACCAAACTCTTAAGTGACAATTACAAGTATCGTGCAGCAATTAGCAAATGGTCAGTAGTTGACCCAAAAACTGTAACAACATTTAAAAGATGTTTATTGCAATAAACCTTCTTTCTCCACCGTTGCCTTGAATACATTAAAAATTTCGAGCAAACACTGAGCATCTGCAGCTGCATATATCTTCTGTTCTTCACTAAGAGGACGCTGTGACCAATCACTGCATTGGAGTTCCTAAACGCTTTGTATCATTATGCAATTTCCAAATAGGGAATTAGATCAATTTCTTAACACTTCAAAACCCAATAAATATGCATAGAGAGTTTCAACCTTTGAAAGTGAAATGCCCAACACTTCTTGGCAAATTGTTGCCAAGCTCTTGCTTTGTTTTGGTACCTTTCTGCTTGACCATTGCTTGTGTTGCAAATAGTTATATACAAATGTAATATCTAAAAAGGGTTCCACCTACAGAGCAAATACAACCAAAACGAGTAAAAAATGAGGCAATATGATCACATTATATTTCCTCGGGCATTAAAAGAAACAACAAATCCTTGGAAAGAGTAATCCATACATACTCTATCGAACCCGGGATCCCAACCTTGAGAACAGAAAGTGGATGACAAGTATGCCAAATCTTGTTTAAATCTGAAGCCCAATTTCAGAATTTTAGCTGATACAAACACGTCCCTCAGTATTTCGTAAATTGACGGGAGAGGAATAGCCAGGAGGTCAAGGAGAAACACCAGAAACTCCTCTGAATGGCAGTCCGTAGAGCCCGAAGCGGAGCCGGAGTCGGCGGCGACTCGGCAAGCGATTTGGAGGAGAGTGACGGTGGGAAAGGTGGATTGGTGAGTCCTGACGGGCTTCCATTCAGCGTCGAGCCCGATAACCGAAGAATGAGCTAGAGCCCAACTCCATTGAACGAACTCGGGCGAGTTCGTTGAGGAGACAAGGTGAATCGTTTGTTTCGGCTTTTGGTCCATGGGTTCCATAGATCCTGAGAAGAAAAAAATGGACAAAAGCATTTTCTGATGAGGAAGTAGCCCTGCCTGGGCGGTCAGAGCCATAGACTTACCTTTATTATTATAAAATTCATAATAGCTTATCAAAACCCAAAAAAAAAAAAAAAAATCATTTTTTCTTTTTCTTTTAAAATCATGAGCAGGTAAACGTACAAAATAACTCTTGACGGAATTTTTTTTTTTTTTTTGAAAGGAACTTATTTAAGCAATTAATAACAAAGATTGGGCTAATGGGAAGCGGGGCTTGCATCGCCCTTAATATTGTTTTATTTTTTAAAAAATTTATATATAATTTTTATTTTAAAAATTATTAAAAAGTTACTATATCGTCCTCAATATTAAATTTTTAAATTTGTTCTTAAATATTATTCAAACTGAAAAAAATACCTTATGCATTTGGTTTTTATACATGGCATTAACAACTTGCTTCGCATACATAGCATTTTTTACATTTTAGAGTAATATTTCCTTTGTCTCGTTTGGTTTGACGTAATTAATATTGTGAGACATTTAAATATATTCTATTTTCACTATATTAGTCTTTATATTAACTTCTCCATGTCTAAATTTGACATAAAATATTATGCTAAATCAAGCACTATACAATAAGAATATGGCAAAGGGAATGCTAAAATTAAATGTTATATAAAAATGAAGGAAGCAGTAGATTTGAAGAGATAAACGGGTAATTACTGAAAAAAGTCACAATCTTTGGAAAAGAATAATATTGTAATATGGATATTTGTTAATCATGTTCTTTTTAATTATCACCGGACTATAATAAATAATCACGATTTATAATTTTTTCCTTATGAATTTTGTGATTGTTTGTGACTTTTATATTTATAAATAAATCATTTTAATTTTAAAAAATTTCAACAAGTCAAGCAAAAGAATTACTATTATTATTTATCATTTTAACTTTTTTATTTTTAACATCGTTAAAACCTAAATGTTAAATACAAAATAATTAACTCATAAATTACTTTTTAAAATAAGAAATATATATATATATATATCTCTACATCAAAGTACAGGTGTAACTTAAATTTCGCTTTCATTTTATTGAAAATCCGAAAATACAATTTTTTTTCCGGTTTAAGCCCAAAAGATGCGTTCATTATCCATACAGGACACAACTTATGAACTCAAGAGGTTTCACTGCGCGCCATATTATAAATTTGGCGCTAAAATTCATTTTCAGCACCGCGCCAACAAAGTCGTTCGCGCTCCTTCAATCTTCCATATCCCGTCTTGCCGCTATATTTTCTTTCTTGAGAGCTGTCGCATAAAAGCTCTACGGGAGCCAAAATCCCTATTCTCGATCCTCCTCCCCTCTTCAGAAAGGCACACCAGTCAGGATGGTTGTTTCTACGAGGACGTCGGTGTCGGGGAAGATAACCCATGCTCCAAAGCAACATTCAGTGGTACCCAGCTCGAGCCAAAGTCTCAAATCAGAAGAAGAAGAAGAAGAAGAAGAAGCTTATGACGACACCCGCTGTGAGGAATGTAAATCGGATGAATGTCCGGAGAAACTTCTACTGTGTGACAAATGCGACCTTGGGTTTCACCTATTTTGCCTAAGGCCCATTCTTGTGTCAGTGCCAACAGGCTCTTGGCACTGTCCCTCTTGCTCGAGTGAAAAGCCACACCCCAGTATGTTCTATATCTTCAAAGGCTTTCTTCATTTTGTAACCCTTCCATTGTCAATTAATAGTGTTATCAATCAGAATACTACATTGGCGCAAATTTGTGTTATTTTCGCTGGGTTTTTATGGTTTCATCTGAGACTACAACTTCTGGTAATATTATTTAAACTTGTCAATGCGAGGGTTCTACTGATCAAGCAGAGAGACTAATTTGCGGGTTTTTCATTTTTGTTTGAAAATAATTTCATGGAAGGAGTCCACACAAAACTGTGTAGATTAAATCTCATTATGTTTTTCAATGACCCTTCAAATGGAAATTTGAAATGCTCCCAGAAGAAGGTGACTTTGCTTTGCGCACTTAAGAGTAGCGTTTTTGGAGAATACTCTTTTCATTTTATTCTCTTGTGGATTGATCTGGTATGTGGCATTATTAAGTAATGCTTTGGTGACATATTTTAGACCAAACGTGCGTTTCATTCTTAGGAACAAAATAACAATCAAATTTGATGGGTAAAAGTGCTATTGATGTTTCTATGTGAATTGCATGATCTGGGAAATTTTATTCCTATTCTTCATTTTTGCAGGTTTCCCGCTTGTACAAACTAAAATTGAACAATTTTTCCGACACAAGAAGCTCGATGCACCCGTCGCTCGAGGTATAATACGACCCGGTGTCCCTAGACTTTTTTCCTTTTCTGTCAGCTTCTGCTGCTAGAATTTTCAAAAAAATAAAAATAAGGCGATTGCTATATTGGTTTAACATTATCTTTTTCAGATAACCGAAAGAAAAGAAGGCGATCTAGCAGCGTAGTCATTTCAAAGAAGAGGAGGAGGCTCTTGCCGTTCAATCCTAGTGAGGATCCTGAGAGGAGATATAAGCAACTGCAATCGCTAGCCACTGCATTGACAGCAGCAGGGGCAGAGTTCAGTAATAAGCTCACCTATGTTGAAGGCATGGCCCCAAGATCAGCCAATCGTGCTGCAATGGAAAAAGAAAGAATGCAGGTTATATGATTTTCAATCCAAATCAGAATTCTTCTGCTTTTCAGTTGGGCTCACAATAGTTGGTTATAATTCTCTTCCAAAATTTGGGTTGAAATACAATCAACCAGCACTATATGAATCACTATAATTCTAAGAGTTCTTTTTTGCAGGTTTTATCAAGAGAAGATACTGAGACCTTGAATTTGTGCAATAGTATGATAGAAAGTGGTGTATGTCAACCACTTATGGTTGTCTATGATCCTCAAGAAGGGTGTGTATTACCAAGCTTCAGATTTTCTTCCATCTAGTGGTGTATGTCAACCAATTAGAACATTAWCATTTATCTGATGAATTGTGGCAGATTCACTGTTGAAGCAGATAGATTCATAAAGGATCTGACAATCATCACAGAGTATGTTGGAGATGTTGATTACTTACAGAATCGTGAAAATGATGATGGAGATAGCATTATGACTCTTATTTGTGCTCATGATCCCTCGAAGAGCCTAGTCATCTGTCCTGACAAGCGTAGCAATATCGCTCGATTCATTAGTGGCATCAACAATCACACAATGTATGTTTGCTCTTCCTCTGTGATAGTAATTTGTTCCTTTTCTCTTCCGTATTCTTAAAGATGGATACTTCTTTCTGATCATGCAGCGAGGGGAGGAAGAAGCAGAATGTAAGATGTGCTCGATTCAACGTCCATGGTGAATGTCGGGTCTTACTCATTGCTGTCAAAGACATAAAACAGGGTGAGAGACTGTACTATGATTACAACGGATTTGAAAATGAATACCCAACTGAGCACTTCCGCTAACCTCAGTTTACTGAAGCTGTACAAGGATGTCGATTCATTTATACAAAGGTCGCGATCAAGATTCCATTTTTGCAAATGTATATCCCTCCCCTTCCCCACCCCCACACACACATTTTTGGAATATTAACCATGGAGCAAGCTAATTTAGGAAATGCATGGGTCTCCATTTTGTTTTATTATTTTCCCATTTAAATTTTTGTGACTGTGTTGCTGTGAACGAAAGCTTTTAATTTGAACCAATATGCTTCTGAATGGAAATTAGATCCCCTTCATCTAAGCCAATGGGCCTTTGCTACTGAATAGATGTGGTTTGGACTTTCAAGAACTTGGTTTTCTTTTGGGTTTTCTTTCGGTGTCCTTGGGCCTAAAAGTAGTAGTACTTCTAGGACTTATGGTTCTCTTACTACAGAAAAGATAGGTGGAATGAAGTTGGGTGCAGCTGCAAAGGTGTACGAGAAAAGAGGTTGGGACTGAGTCCCAAAATCACTTCTACTCATGATTATGATAAATTTATAGATACACATATATATTATATAGGACCACTCTAGGCTCAGACTCTGTAAATTGAAGAACACATAGGGTGGTCCAACTGTAGGGCTTACAATACATAATCGCCATAACTGGGTAAGTCACATATAACACAGAAGACAAGCATCAGGTTCGGATCAGATGTACCCCCACAACAACAGTTGTCCAATTTGATCTCTTCTCATGCAAACCAAATATTTTGGTTCAGAAACCAAATCCCCAGGATTTCATCACTCTTCAGAATTGTTTCCTCTCAAGGCTTCACCTACTTTGTTTACTCTGTCAGAGAAAGACCTACAGTAATTTTTTCCCTGCTATTGTTTCATGGCAGTTTCACATTCACCCAAGATTTGGTCCTTTTATGAATGCATTGATTCATTGAGTGTGTTGCATCTAATTAAGCCATGAATCAGTAGAGGATTCCTTCTAGAAAATAGTATTGATGGGATGCTGGAAAAGAAGTGAATGATGAAAATGAAAAGGAGAAAGAAAGATGAGGAGTTGGGTTGGAGGGGTAGATAATGCTTAAAGACAAAGTGGATAGTGGGCACCCATTCTAATTACTCTTTCGCAGAGAATTGCAACCATCATACAGGCCCACTTGCACCAGCTTGTTCGCGGAAAGTGTCCGCGCGCTACCACGGCTAAACCATCATCTGCATCATTTGCGCCTAATGTTTCAAACATTGTGTCCGGCCATCGTACCTTTTGGCAATTGGCACCCTGAGAACTATGAGCCCCTCACCGCTTCCCCTCACCAATCAGCAACCAAAATATCAATGCGGTTGCCTCTGTTAATGCATCCACTACCATATTTTGGCTTTTCCGTCTCCTCATTAATTTGTTTCCACTTACAACTTTCATCATTCATAAAGCGTCCAAAAAATATCTTAAAGTTTGAAGTCGTAGATAGTTGGTGATTACTTTGTGCAAAGTAATTAGATATTGCACGATTGGGAGACTAAATTTTTTCTCTCAATCATATTCACTGCATAACAAGTTCAAATTCAGGTRCAACTCATCTAGCTCCAGAGAGAAATTTAATACTCCAGGTCAATCACAGTACRATATTTGTTAATTTATGTATGGGGATTTGCATCTTTCTCTCCTGCAACATTGTTCGATCTTAAACCTCGTTACTGGGGATATTGAACAACTGAAAACATCCCACTCTACTGTTCCATGCTTACACGAATCAATTATATAAAGAGAATCTGAATAGAAAAACCAATATTCAAGAAAGGCCATTTGATTTGTGGGTTTATTGCGATGAACTAAACCAAACCTGCATCTTTAATTTCTTACAATTTTTGTCTGGAAAACAAAAACAATAAAGAGTAGGAGAGCGGGACAGTTCAAAAGTTGAGAAAGTCACACACACTAATCACCTAATGAAGCCGACAAGTCGAGTTGTGGTTGATTTTTTTCGAAGAGGACGACTATTATACGATCAAAGTCTTTGCAGTCTTTTATGAGCCAATCAAGACACCAGAGACCATAAACGTACGCCCCGTTTCATCACTGTCTTTTATGCCTCCTTTCCGTGGGGTTGTAGAAACCAAACTCGACGACATTTACTTGAGGAAGACATACTTCTCCTCAGAGGTGATAGATAAATGACCCTGAATTGATCATTTCTGGACTTTCTCTTAATCATAAGACAATATATATATATTATATATATATATATATATAATATATATATATTAGATAAAGAAGAATATAAAGTTTTTGGTCAGAGATGGCATACGAAGAACTGTAATTGGAGCATGCATATATTGTATGTTCAATCACCTAGTAGTATCAAGCTTCGAAAAAAAGCTACTTTTTAACATACTTTATAATTACATTATATGCTTCTGGGCCACCCAACACATCAAATGAAGAAACTGATTTGATATGTTAAGGAAGTCCGATCACGTCCACTTCTACCTCTAACCACACATAAAAAACATCACATAATCACGAAGACCGAGATAGGGCTGGTCGAGGACCGGTGGCAATCGTTCCCCTATATTTTTTTAAAAAATTATATAGAATTAATATTTTTTAAATTTATATAGAATTTTCGTCATAAATATCGATTCTTAATATTTTTTTAGTTTACGCTTATCATTTCAAAATTAAATTTTTTAGCTTCATCTTAACATAACCACATACTCAGTTCAAGACTTAGAATTGTGAAAATTTATCTATGATCACAAGACTTAGAATTGTGAAAATTTATCTATGATCAAAGTAGATAGTGTGAACTTTCTAAGAAATCAGAAACTGAGTCAAACGATTGATGAAGAGAATGAGAATCCATGCATGAACTGGAGAATGGAGATGAAGTGAAGCATATAGAATCTTAGGGCGAGCGTGGGTTTCTCTGTAGTAGAATTATTTGTTGCTTAAGAAGGAGGCAAAGCCATGAATATATGGTACAATATTCTCTTATTCCAGAGTGATTATTTTAGACGGTTTGCTATATGAAATTGTTGGTATATAATTTCGAATCTATAATGTACAGCTCAGTCCCATGTTACTGATGTAGTAATGTCTCGAACAGCACAGAAACAAAAGGAATTTCGATCTGATTCGAATGTTGTTACAACCAGATCGATCACCTACTTTTTGGTTTGCTTCTCTTGCATGGCTCTTACTAGATCAGCTAAGGTAAGTTTCACATACCATCTGCCTCTCACCATGCATTCATGGGAGTGGATGAAAATATAATCATTCGAAATTAATTAATCAGTATAAACGTAAAAAATTTATAATCTCATTTGCACAAAGATCTATACATACGAGAGGTTAATTCATTAATTTGAAGCAAAATGAAGTCTCAAGTTCGTCTCTGCTTGTAGCGTCATCTTGAAAGATATATCGAATAATCTATTATTATTATTTTTTTTTCAAGAGCTAGGGGGTCTGTTTGGTCCTAAAAACATTACCGTCTAATCAATTGGGAAATTTTGTAATATTTGACATTATGAAAGTATTGAGGTGAGTTTGTTTTCTTTCTAGAATGTAATTAATATATATTTTTTTAAATCAATGATTGATGGATAAACAAAAATGACTAGGCTGCACAAATACTTTTGATTAGCTTTGTTGCTCACGTGCATTCATTTTACCTAATTTATGTTGTTCTTTTTGACTTTTG
Organism: Rhazya stricta; assembly: GCA_001752375.1. Taxonomy (NCBI): domain Eukaryota; kingdom Viridiplantae; phylum Streptophyta; class Magnoliopsida; order Gentianales; family Apocynaceae; genus Rhazya; species Rhazya stricta. Next base: position 3,142,091 of record MEJB01000021.1, on the reverse strand, counting down.
AACATACATTTTAATAATTGATTAGTAATAAATCATAATGTTTACTTGTTAATCTTCTCTTTGGGGGGCATAATTAATTTGTTGTTTCAATTGGAAATGATTGATGAAGCCAAATGAATTTGCTACTTCAAAGGAGAGACAATTGTTCTCTTTTCTTTTTTAGCTATGTCATTCTTCAAAGTTGAAAGACTCACTAGATGTTTGGTGGCCAACCACATTGATTGTCCTAACCTAGCTTTTGAAGTCCTTAATTAGTCTACATATTCATGATTTAGAGTCTCTTTGCTTGATATTTAGAAAGGATGTCGGTTGTTTAACGTCTTCTTTCCATTTTCGTAATCGATTATATTATCGGTTACTATTACTATTTTAAATATATTTCTGTTCAGTATCATCTTTTTAAATACAATATATAAAATTAAATTTATAATCTGCTCACGTAAATGGAACTAGAAATTTAGTTTCAAGAGGGCAAAAGTGAGCCGATACTTTTTGAGATAAAAATTTTAAAAAATAATTAATCTATGTAAAAAAAAATTTTAAAAAAGTTAAAATCGAATTCCGATTTTTGCCCTCAACTCTGTTCTTGGACTACACACGAGTTTATGACTTTCTTGATCAATGCTCTAGAAATTTACCATTAGACAGTAAGTTTCAAGAAACGATGGATTAACAGTTTTCTCAGACAATGAAGAAAGGATTACGTATGAATCACGAGCAATAAAAGACAAAGAAGAGAGTTAAAATACTATTTAGAACAACAATGCATGTCCCTTTATCTTTTTACAGACCTCTTTCGAGTGTTGGCCATTGTCTGTACTACCATAAACACTTCAAATTAAGCARAATAATGTTGTCGATAATCAACAAGAGAGGATATGAAATCTTAATCAAAGCACTAAACTAGGGTAGTCTATCAAGGAAACAAAGCCAACAATCACTTTTGACTTTCCTAGCCAAATGCTACCCTTTGAATAAGACATCCATGCATGGCATTTTACCTTCCGATTACTATTTTAAATTTTCTAATACACTCTTCATATTATATTTTGATTGATATAATAAAAAGTATATGAAAGAGAGTGTAATAGAATATCTCTATCCCTGCAAAGCCCGAACCTAATCATTCAATGGATGGAGAGTTCTTATACTAATCGTCCTCAACACTTAAAAATTTTCTAATATATGATGGATAGGGAAAAAGAATTGAAGTTTTTGGACTTAGGTTTGAGAGGGTATTCGGCTATTGCTCCCTCCCATACCTCCATTTCTCAAAAGGTATAGTATGTCAGAGAGTTTTGACCTTCCTTTGAAACCTTGAACATAAGTTGGCAATACTTCGAATTTAGTCGAAACCTGTCGGAAGTAGGGTGATTTTGATGACAAGGGCCCATGTCCTGTGCTCTCTGTGCCGAAAAAGGGTCAATTATGTTACTGGTAGCTGGGAAAATAGATGATCATATAGTCATATATTCTTTCTCTTATCGAGCTGCAACTCAGAATGCAGCTTTGAGGGATTCCTGGATTATTGTGTAATGATCTTGGGTTAAGCGATTCAAAATTTATTATAAAAGTAAATTTACTATCTTTATTTTTTACTCATAAGTTAAAATTATAAGTGATAAAGTATTGTAGAATGTGAAAATTTTTATTTTATTTTATTTTTGGGGAAAAAAAGCTAACATCTCATTGATTAAATCGGTGATTGGAGGAAGAACACGAGATCCTGACGTGCGGGTATATTTATACTAGTTCCATGCCACAGGGGCGGCTAAGTATTTAAGAAAGTTAAGATGAGCTTCTTATAACTTTGAAATCTTCAGAGTTACAGACCACGTGTGTTTAGGATACCTTAAGAATAATGTGTGTTTTACTTCTTTCTTTTTTAATTTATCCCATATATATAATCTTTACGATCTCCTCTATTCATTATAATATATATATATATACATATACTTAATGCATTTCTTTTATTTTATTTTTAAGAGCTAAATATATATATAACGTTTTTAAAGTCTCTTCATTTTTATCTTAGGGGCAAAAATATATAATGTAATAAGAAAAATATGATTGAGTAATTTTTGTATTAGACCTCAATAATTACTCGATTACAATATATATAATTATTTTATTTGTCTTCGAGTTTCAAAGTAGTGACTTTGAAATTTCTAAGTCAATTAACTGGTGCGTTTGACTTTGGAAAGCCTCCAAGTGCACACATGAGAATATTTTGATGTCTAAGGCATGTTTAAGGAAAGGAATGAACCCTCTGTTTCCAACCCTACACAAAATTAAATTAATTATTATTTTTTTTTTATCAATGATCCATTTGAGGCTAAACAATAGTACCAGAGATACAGTCCCATGGTCAATGTTAACAAAACTATTTTGTCATGTTGGGAAATCACTGAAAATATATTCCACCTAATTAATAAATAATTAATTTTATTGGATTAATTGAAATTTACATAATAATTAAAATGAGTATACTTGAAAGATAACTCAATTGGTAAAGATGTTATTTTATGAAAAAATAAATAACTTTCCCAAAGGTTATAAATGCTATAATGCTTGACTATAAGATGACACGTGAATATATTAATATATGATTAAAGATGTGATTATTTAATGAAATTTTATCTCGACAAATTATGAAGAGACAAATATTCTATGACGTTTAGTTTCCTGAGTTCATGTAATCATTATGTAACCTTACCTTCTATACATTAAAAAAAAAAAAATCGAATAATTCAAGTCAATCTTTTTTTTCTTTTTTTCTTTTTAAAGTTAAAAGTTGGTGATTAGAAATAACAAAGAATATCTATGCCTTAGCGAAAATGAAGAATTTAGAAAAATAATATATATTTATGAAGAGAAATCATGACGCAAATTTACTGCCCTTGAATTTCACATTTATTTTAAATATGTCAACGAATTAAGATTTATCCAACATAAAATTTAAAAGTTAAATTCTCTATTCTATGCATGTGAAACTTTTAATTCAATGTAGTAATTACCTAAATTATAGGTTCAATTAAAGTATTACAAATTTGTCACGAGCCATAAATTGAAAACAAAATCTTTCCTCGATGCATAAAATACTAGAAATTGCAATTACCAAATGCTAGCATTTATATTTTATTAAAATGAGATATTGCGATTGCCTTCAGAATTCAATATGCAATCTTTTTATATTTAATAAAGTATTTCCTAAATCCAGAATTAAATATTCGTATGTTTATCTGTGATGATACCAAAATAAATGTTTCGCAATTTTAAAAATAAATAAACTTCTTTAATTTAGATAAAATGTATAAAAAGGAAAAAATATAAAAAAAGACACTAATAAAAGACGAGGGGGTGACGGCAGAGGCAGAGAGGAGGGGGCAGCTAAATGCACAAAGGTCTCAAGAGGCTGAGCCAAGAAAGAAGGCAGAGTAGGTAGGCACACAACACAATTTAGCAAGTTTATCAATGGCACATACATCATAGATATATATACATACAAAGTACATACAAAACTACTAAGAGACCGCACAGCCTACTACTACTACWATCGAAATCTCGTTTCTCGAGCCATCCTTGGTCACGGATATCAAGGGATTTCCTTATTTTGCTTAGTTAATTACGCTTTTGAAAGTAAATTCGATTTTCCCTGATTCACCCCTCTTCTTTCCATTAATAATTTCTTTGGTTCTTTGTTCTTTTTAATGGTTACTAATCCTCTTTGCTTCCTTCTCTTTCTAGAAGGAAGTATAGAAGTGGGCTGTGTTCGTGGTTTGAGATTTACATTTCATCAACCCGTTCTTAATCCATGACGCTTGACTCGTCAGTCCCATTTGCATAAAGCCGAACCCAATGTGAGCAAATCCTTATTCATTTTTTACTGCCTTGAATTTCTCATCTACACCCTTTCTTTTGTTCCGTTGGTTTGATGTTATGATTTCATTCGGGTACATGTACGTGGATGGTTTGTGAAATGTAGAACATTGGTCATAGATGTATTCATCGCTTGAAATGTAATCAATTCTGGTTCTAACGTCCTTGCAGTCGTAATCCTGACAATGGGTTCTCAATTTTGTCCACTAAATATTCCTTGGTAATGTCTATATTATCTGGTTGGAAACTAGGGTTCATATTTCTATGCAGATTAGTTCTACTTTATAGTAAAAGATTTTGTGTTTCTCTTTCGGGGAAGTCTTGCTATGTGGAAGACTAGGTTCAATGGGTTGGGTTGGGATCCATGTTGGATCTAATCTTTTTTTTTTAATTAAATTTTGGGGATAGTTGCTTTGCTTGTTGCTGGAGGCTGTGGAAGTTGATAACTTCGGAGTAGTTTTCTGTTTTACTAATCTTGGTAATTGTGTATTTGTCCATTGTATTAATGCTATATTTTATTTGGATGTTGGTTCTTTTATAGGTTTTATATTCGAGGGCATTTAGCACATTGCCTAGGGCTTAAAAACTTTGTTTCTTGAGGTCGGGTTTCATGGGTTGAACTCAAGAATCATGGGCAGCTTCAGTGAAGACGAAAATGAATATCGGTTCTTTGATGCTCAGGAGAACATTGCATCAGTTTCAGACTTGGGTCCAGGTCGCCCCAAGTGTCATCATTCTGACTCTGGGGTCGAGAATTGGGAGTCCAGTAGCTTCTGCTATGATGTGTGGATTAGAACTCCTAGAAGTGTCAGAGAACGGCGTAGGAAGTTCCTCCGGTGGATGGGTCTAAACTTAGACAGGGGCCCTGTAAATGATTCTGTGGATTTAGATGGTGATTTGGATGCATTTGGAGGACAGGTTGACAGAGCAGTCGAGAATAGTGGCGCAGTTTTGAGAAACTCAATTTTTGAGGATGAATTTTCTTCAAGTGGATCAACTTTTTCCAGTTGGTCTACAAATGCTTCCAGTTCAGCAAGATTGGGATCAAATGAAAATTTTCTATGTAGATGTGACAATTCAGATGGTGCCAGAGAATGTACCAATAATGATCTCCTGGATGATGGTAATTTGAGCAAGCATCAAGCATTGGGCGTAAACCTTTTGCAGAGAGATGAAGAATTCGAGGAATCATCTGCTACACCTTCCTCAGCGCAGCAATTTGTGCAGAGAGAAAGTCAGGTCGATGGGCATATTGCTACAATAATGAATAAATTGAAAAGGCGATGGCTGCGAAGATTACGCTCAATATCTTGCATCATGAATGAGCATCTGAATCCTCATAATATTGAAAATAACGACTCCAACCCAGTTAGAGGAACTAGGGTTCAGAGAGTTAAAGTTAGACAAAACAGGAAACAATTGAAGGAGCTCTCTGCTCTTTTCAAAGGGCAAGATATCCTGGCCCATGAGGGAGCAATCTTGACCATGAAATTCAGCCTTGACGGGCAATATTTAGCCAGTGCTGGAGAAGATAAGGTTGTTCGAATTTGGCAAGTGGTGGAAGATGAGAGGGCTAATGATACTGATATTCCAGATATAGATCCATCATGCTTGTACTTCACAGTTAACAATCTTTCTGAGTTGGCACCTCTTGTGGCTGATAAAGAGAAATTTGGTAAATCAAAGAATCCTAGGAAAACTGCAGACTCAGCWTGTATCATATTTCCTCCAAAAGTTTTCCGAATTTTGGAGGAACCATTACAMGTTTTCCGAGGACACACTGCAGYAATACTGGATCTCTCATGGTCAAAAAATAATGTAAGTTCTTTATGATGCAAATTATATATTAATTTTCTCTTTTTAGGTACAATTCCTGTGAGTAAGCAAACTTTTCCGTTCCCTCACTTCATGCAGTGTTTGCTTTCATCATCCATTGATAAAACAGTTTGCTTGTGGCAAGTTGGATGTGATCAGTGCCTCAAAGTCTTTACCCACAGTAATTATGGTACACATGATGTCTGTTTTCATTAATTAATGGCTTGTGGATAAAAGTTTGGTATGTCTTCAAAGTAAACACTAAGTTACATTCAGAATAGCTAATTTTGTTCTTTCTTTCTTTCCTGTTTGACGATGCAGTGACATGCGTTCAATTCAACCCCGTGAATGATGATTACTTCATAAGTGGTTCAATAGATGGAAAAGTTCGTATTTGGGAAATCAGCAGTCGGCGAGTTATTAATTGGACTGATGTAAGAGACATAGTAACTGCTGTTTCTTATTGCCCAGATGGTCAGGTATGTGATCCTGCATCTTTTATTTTTCTAAGATGCTAATATATTTTTAGAAATTAATAGATGATTAAAAACAAGCTTATTCTGTCATTTAGGGTGGTATCATTGGCTCTATGACAGGAACCTGTCGCCTTTTCAGCATAGCAGGTCTCTTTCTCTCTCTCTCTATGTAGTTAACTGATTGCCTCTATGTTGTTCTTCTCCTTTTGTACTTTAGTTGTCCTTTTGATGGAGTTACTAATTTCTGAACAATGAGCAATGAAAACAATGCTTGATTAGATTTTCTTTATCTTGTTCCTGCTATGTGGAGGAAAAATTTATATTCTTTCCAACTTTATGCAGCTTAATGAAATCTTGATCAACTTTTATACTGACTCAATTGTGTTTGTTTTCTATTTTTTTAAGATGTGTAAATATAAATTAAAAGATACAGTGCCAGGTTTTTAAAGTTTTTCTGATTGCTAGTTGCGGATTTTTTAGTGGTGATACTCTTGTAATAAGAAGGAAAGAAACTTAGGGATCAATGAATTGATCCCCCTTTTTTGGCTTGCACCAGATAATCACCTGCAGCTGGAAGAGCAGGTTTGCTTGGCCTCTAAAAAGAAGTCTCCCTGTAGACGGATAACTCGCTTCCAGGTTATGATCAACCAGCTAATTATTGTTCAGGTTGGTTTTGTTGTCATATACTCTCCTCTTGTTTCTGACAAATCTTGGGTTTTGTTGTTATTTGAATACAGTACTTTCCAAAGGACCCAAGCAAAGTTATGGTTACTTGTGCTGATTCTCAAGTGAGGATCATTAGCGGGATCAATGTCATCAGGAAATACAGAGGTATGCTTTCTCATCTATCTTGTTGATTATTAGATTTTAGTTTGATATTTGATGGTGGCGTCTGCCAAGAAATGCCTCTTCCAAAGCCTTTTGCTTTGACAGTGTATCTTTTTATGCTTCCTTTATTATAACTGATTACCAAATGGTAGAAATCCCAAATCCAAATGCTTGTTAAGCCATATATGTGCTGCAGATTGCTTTTTATTTTTTCTCTAGTCTGCTTCTCATATTTTCTGATTTCAAGTGGTCTTCTGTTGCTTCTGTTTTTCTCTAGGCCCAAAAAGTTCAGGAAGCCACATCTTTGCATTTTTCACCTCAGATGGGAAACATATAATTTCTACATCCGAGGATTCTAATGTATATATGTGGAATTGCTCTGCCCTGGAAGATTCATCTCCTTGCGAATCAAAAACCGTTAGATCGTTTGAGTGCTTCACTGGTGCTGCATCCATTGCAATACCTTGGCTTGGCTTGAGCATTGGTAATTCAGATGATGGACGACAGCAGTGTGGACTTGATCAGGGTCCAACTGATAGCTTGCCTTTCTCTTCTGCTTGTTTCTCTTTGGGTCAAGATTTATTCTTACAGTCCACTCCACGGGGATCTGCTACTTGGCCTGAGGAAAAGCTTCCTAAATCAAGTTCCCGGAGTCTTTCTTCCACTATGTGTAAATCTCAATACAAGTTCTTAAAAACTTCTTTCCAGAGCTCATCCAGTTCTCATGCCTGGGGCATGGTTATTGTTACTGCTGGATGGGATGGTCGGATTAGATCATTCCACAATTATGGGTTGCCAATTCCTCACTGACAGATTTTTATCTTGATTTATATTGGAGATGATTTCTCAGTCTCACCTCCTTAAGTTCCCTTCTTTTTCTGCCTGGGCTAAAGAACAGGAAGTTGATATTGGCATCAGCTTATGAGATATTTAATCTGAGAACTATTGAACTGGTCCCTTCAGGCTATGTCAACCTGGTGAGAGCCACATGGATATATTGTGAACAAACAGGTTTGCCTTATCTTCCTGCTGAGATACACCCGCTATAGGATTCTCTGATTTTTCATTTGAGAAAGTTCATATGTTCTGGGCCAGGGAGAAACGGGGGGTTGCTGATGGGACCTTCAGTTACCTCTTCGATTTGTTCTGGTGAACTGGGGCTCGGCTTCAGAGCTGGTGGTTGAAAATTGTCCGATAAAGGGAGTGGGGAACTTCATCTTTTATGGTCTGTTGGCTGGTCTGAATAATTGAGTTATTGTCTGCCATTTCGTCCATTTGAAGGTGTGATTGGCCTGGTGGGATAATAAGAAGGGGTGGTGAGGCGTGGGCCATATCGGCTGGGGGAATTATCTATCTCTAAAGAGCAATGGCTCTATTTCTCACTCTGATGGATTCACTTGGCAATTGTTCTGCTATGCGGGGCATCAAAGTTCCCGACCGGTATGGCGGTAGCGTATTTTGTTGCACTAACACGGCGGCACTTCATCGTCAACTAACATATTTGTAAAAACTCTATTATTAATCATGTACAGTTGATTATTCTTTTTCCTAAGTAATTAATTACTTGATTTTTTGGCCTTTTGACTTTTTTCTTGTTTCTCTCTTCCCCTTCCTCTTCTTTGACCTTCGACTTTCTAATCTCTCTGGTGATTTAATTATCTCGTGATTATATGATGTTATTGAGCTTMTCTACATGTTTTAATCCAACGGTTGGTTTAGAGTATTAGTGACAATGAAGATACACGAATGGTTGAAATTAAAGAAAATGGTTTATATCAACTATTAGACAATTATCCAAAGTAGACTGAGTAAATATACATGATGTCATATAGCATTATGATCTCATTGAATAATACACATTCGCTGCATTTTAGATATCACAAAACTCAATCATTTACTTCACAATTCCAGGCAAAGGTGATCATGGTTGGAGGGGAGGCAGGTTATGGCCCTCGTCCTCAGCCTTCGCAGGACCAGTGACATCTTCAGCTTCAATTTCCACAATATTCAGCTGGGTGTTTGGTTGGAAATCAGGAACCCCACTCGCTGCCATTTTTTTATAGATGGACCTTCTATGGGCTACTGTGATACTTGGATGGGTGCTGAGGGACGAAGGTGGTGATGTCATTCTCAAGGGCGAGTTGGGAAAGGTAATATCAGAAAAAGAAAAAGAGAAAGGGAAATATATAATATCTATAGAAAGACATATGCTTGGACGGGACAGGTGTATGAATTTGGTCTTTTGTTGCTGAAAGGTTTGGTATAATTGGTAGAATATGGTAGATTGGGCTTCAACTTTCGGAGCGGGATTGGAAACGGGTTTAAACGGGATAAGTTCGAATTTGGAATACTATCTAACATTAGCATTGGGCCACTACGGTCATCGATGTCTAACGTTAATATATATAATTTTTGCCGCTTCGCAACTGCGTAGGTGGATAGCTTGCTCCTCCATGGAAACTAGAAGAATATTTCATTCATATCTGAGCTTTCGCTTTGGAGATTCCTGTCTATATTTGCGGATGCAGGATGACTCTACTTGGCGGCCCAGAGAAACCCAGTCATAAAAGAAGTCTAAGAGTCGTCTCTTCTTTTAATCGGATCATAGTTTGAATGAGCAAGGCCGTCGGATGGATGATACTCTTTGAAGAGAAAGAAGAGGACCCCCAGCTTTCCTTAGACTCTGCTACAAGTACTTTGACTTGGTATTGTTGACTACTACGGACATCAGAAATTGTGCATCCAAAATTTAGAGACAAACAAGGCTTCATTTGATGACATTTGATTTAAAATTTCATTTATTTTGACTATTAATTCCAGAGGTATTTTTTCAACCACGCTATCTTACTTCAAGGGTTTCGCTGAAATTAAATCAAATTTCTTAATTCAAACAGACATGCAAATATATACTACAACGATTAATATGGTAAGAGGTCAACAATTATCTTGGTAGGATCCAAACAAAAGATAATCTTGGAAATTACGAAGTGCAGACTGCAAAATGCACACAAGAAACTTAATCATAGATCATCATCTATAACAGAAGTTTTCAAGACCATATCGCGACTGTCTGATACTAATATACAACAAGATTGTGGTGCTTTTCAGATCGCAAGGAAGCATCTAATCTTTTGAACCACTTCACAAATCAGAAACTAATATACAACAAAATTGTGCTGCTTTTCAGATCGCAAGAAAGCATCTAATCTTTTGAACGACTTCACAAATCAGAATCTTTTAAAACCAAACTAGATTAGAAAAGCACCAAAACTCATTAAATGTTCTCAAATGTCCAATATTGCTTAAAGGATGCCAAAAATGTACGAAGATCCCAATGATAAACTAGGAATGCCAACATTCAAGAAAGGATGATAATTCATGTCACTGTGGGAAATATCATTAAGAGGACCAAGAATGTAGACCTATTAACGTAGCCACATACTTCTCAAGCATGCAATGAGTAAACCAGAAAACAAAGTTAGCTCCAGGGGAAGGCGTAACTAACAGTGAGGCAATACCACACTAGTAACTAGTGAACAAGAGAAACATTTAATGATTCTACATGCAGGTAGCCTGGAAGAACACAATACAACAATTCGCTAAAAGCTGAATATAAGTTGGAGAAATCAGTTGCACTCTAGCTAATGCACAAAATCTAGTCCATGCAATACACTTTTAGCTTAAAGGGACAAAGATTAGACAAATCTAATCAATCTATTTCAAATGAAAGATCACCAAGTCATATATTTGCTCAACAAACATTGAACAAAGAAAAACTTAAACAAACAACTATCATGCATTTCTTGAACAAAATCCGGAAAGTTCCCCATCCGAAATTGTGCCTAAAGTCCCTCTTAGACCCCAGGATCCACCTCTACCAAGCAGACCATGGATTTCAAACAATAACAAGTAAAACTTTATCTTTACACTTCCAGCTTTCAAATAGATTTCATGTCCCACCAAAAATTATTCAAGAAAGCTCACGTCACTTTCTCCCCAAGCCATAAAACCTTAACAGTGTACCTCTACTACATGGAAGCCCAACTGTGAATGGCCAGATTCGTCAAAGTGCCATTACTTCATCAGAAAATGGCAGGTTACTCATCAAATGTACATAGTGATGATGCTGTCTACATAAGGAAAAAAGTAGTACTTTATGTTTAATTTTGAGTCCTCAGTGCATAATATTCTTTTACCTAAATAAACTCCAGAAGAAAGAGAATCCAAAAGAAAAGGAAAAAAATTATCAAGATCAACCTATCTTTTTATTCTAATCTATCCTCTAAGACCATTTTGATCATACTTGTCAGCTAAATAGAACGAAAGGATTAAATAACTTGATTGATCTAGAACTTCTTAACAGCAAAGGGAGGACAAATCTTCTTTCAACGTGTCCTGTTCAATTTTCGATCCCACATGGTATGACATACAAGATGAAAATCACCGAAAAAGATTAATATCAAAATTGGATTAGCTGAAGTCTTCAAGAAAAAACAGAAACTGAATTTCTTGTAACAACAAACAAAATACAGATGATCAATTGGTGATTTTCCCAACCATTCAGCATTCAATTAGATGACCTACTTAATGCAACCCATTCAAATTAACACAAATTGACACAATTAACATAATGATAAAAAAGGACAATATTAAGTACAATATTTTGAGTTCAGAAAAAAGCAAAAAACAAAAACAAAAACCTTCGTTTCTCCTTGTTTTCTCCTCCAATAACATTACCATGACAATTGATGACGCAGAAATACAGGTAAAGCATATAGAAACACTTATCAATGACAAAAACCGATCAATCGTACAATTGATCAGAAACATCAAACGGGGAGGCTATCAACGGTGGTAGTGTGGGTATTATTGTTGGCATTTGAGGTGGTGGAGGAGACGGAAGAGCATGTTTGGAGGTTGGTGAGCATAAGAGGGCGATCCTTGGCCTCTTCTTCGTCCTCATCATCAGTGTCATAGGTGGTAAGAGTAACGCAAGAGCAACGCTCTAGCGATGCGAAGAAAGCTGATGCGACGCTTGTCCCAAACCACCTCGCCAGGCCATCCAGCATGCCTGAATTCTCCATCGTTACGAGAGAGATCGCGAGACGAACAAGCCCTAGGGAAGAGAGAGACAGAGAGACAGAGAAAGAGGTAAGATGTGGTATTTGGAGTATTTCTTAGAAAAGGTGCCCGATTTCAGAATGAATGGAAAAAGAAGAAACAGGACCTCACCTGACCGCCTTTACCCTGAAGCCCAAAATACTCGAAGATTTAGCTGACCGCACTTTCTTTTTTGTTTCCTTCCACTGCAGGTTCTGGATCGTCCGATGGGCATTTCATTTATTGATCAAAGGTGGAGACGCTTCTTTGCCTTCTCCATCGTTTCTTTTTCCTTCTTTCTCGTTTTCCTTATTTTTATTACTTGAATAGATAAAATAAAATGAAATTATCTTTTACAATGTACTAAGTTTTTCTTTTTTGAAAAGATAATATCTATTCTTAATTTTAAAATATTAAAAGTTAATGAATGAGTCTGTAAAGATTATTGTTTTTATTTCAATAATTACAATATAAACATTTAATTAAAACTACGAGAATAACTATTAAGAATTTAATAGTAATTTTACTATAATCTCTGTAGACTTAAAAGAAAAAATTAACAATGAGAAAAAAGAAAAGAAAATATTAAAAAATTCGTTAAAATTGTTGAAGGCTTTTGCCACGTCAGGAGCAAGAGTATGTAAGTTCTGGAAGTCTGGATGGATAAGTAGTAGACTTGTAAGGAAGACAGCGATACACACAGATGGCTATTCGCTCAATTCCCATCTCTCAGAACGTCTTCTCTCCAGGACATACCTCCGCCGACCGCCTTCGTTCTCCTCTACTTGTACATCACTCGGCAATTCAAATAAAATGTTCTGGTAAGAGTTTCTGAGACGTTTAATCTTTACTCGAATTCTAAACTTGTTGGGTAATTAGTGTCGACAACTCAACCGGGCATCCTTTGCTTTGGGCAGCTTCAAGGGATTATCTCCATGGTAGAGAAAATGTATATCAGCTGAAAGAACTCAGAAATGCTGCTTGCGGCATCCTAGCTATTTGGGCCGTTGCTACTGCTTCACCCGTCATTGCTGCTAATCAGGTGAAGATCCCTTTATTTTTCATGTTGGCTCCTTTTTATTCTAGATATTCTTCATTCTCCGTTTAATCAAGAAAAAATTGTGAAGTTTGAGATAAATTTGTTACTCAATGGTTAAAAGTGAAAAGTTCCAGGTAAAATTTGCAGTTCCACTGATTTTAACCTGACTCTGTTTGAATGGAAAATTTTAATTGGTACATGATCTTGACATGGATATGGGGATTTCATATGCAGAGACTGCCCCCTTTGTCAACAGATCCCAACAGATGTGAGCGTGCGTTTGTTGGGAACACGATAGGCCAAGCAAATGGTGTTTATGACAAACCACTCGATCTCCGATTTTGTGATTTCACAAATGATAAATCAAACCTCAAAGGGAAGTCTCTTTCTGCGGCACTTATGTCCGATGCTAAGTTTGATGGTGCTGACTTAACAGAAGTTGTCATGTCCAAAGCTTATGCCGTCGGAGCAAGTTTCAAGGGTATATTTTCTTGCTTGAGTTACTAGAATGATCAAATCTTCGGTATCATAGGTCTAAATACAGAAATTTATGTCTGCCATGTTATTAGAATCCATTGTAAACAAGCATGAAGAAGGTATTATCCTGATTCATGACTGTTTCTGGGGAAAGATTCCCTATGCATTCTTGGACCTTGTAGTAAGCATCTTTTGAGAATTCCCTTGAGACTTTTTTTAAAGAAAATCAATGTTTAAGAAGGTTAATCCTCAGACTTGCAAATGCTGATACACATCCATAGTGGTCGCATCTTTGGTGCATAATGTTAAAGATTCCCACAATGGTTAGTTATTGTAATAGGTTACAGCAAGAAGCAATAGAGAAGTCCCTGTAATCCATGAGCAATTACTTTTCCATTTCTCATTTCTTCCTTGGCCTCCATATATAGAAGCAATGGTAGGTTTGACAAAAAACCAACCAAGAAATTAGATGATTCCATAAATGCAAGAAAAACCTGAAGCAGCATCACTAGAATGTCCTTCTCTGAGGTTGACATGCTGATTTGTGTTATTTTGCAGGTGCAGACTTCTCCAATGCTGTTGTTGACCGAGTTAACTTTGGGAAAGCCGACCTCCGGGGTGCTTTATTTAAGAATACTGTATTATCCGGATCCACCTTTGATGAGGCTCAACTCCAAGAGGCAGTCTTTGATGACACCATCATAGGTTACATTGACCTTCAAAAGCTTTGCACCAACAGCACTATAGATGAAGAAGGGAGAGCTACTTTGGGATGCCGGTGATTTGCATGTCATCTTCTATTTCATCATCTCTCAATAACCATTCGAGACTGCAAGTTTAGTTTATCTAGTTTATCGTACAAAATCAAGGCAAATTCATATATATAATACTAATGATGGCCTCATTTTTGTATAACTTGTAACAGTGTATGATTGAAGTTACTTCAAATGTGAATTGTTGGTATCGAGAAATTACTTGGAAACTACGGGAACCTCTATGCAACAGAGCGCATCTGGTGTAGTGGTATCATAGTACCCTCCCACGGTACTGACCGGGGTTCGATTCCCCGGATGCGCATTATTTTTATCTTTTGGTTCCTACAATGTTATGGTTTTCAATTTTTTTATATATAAAATTAGTGCAGTCTTTTGGGTTCAATCTAATAAGGCAAAAGCAGCGGTCCACCAGAAGCAAGTGCCCCTTTAGTAGGCTTGAGATCCAAGAAGGATACAAATTCGGAGGTGTTAATCCACAAAGCAGGCCTACGAATATTCTTTTTATCATTGAGTACTCCTACACTTTGCTGCAAGAATCGCCCTACTGAAAATGAAAAGTATCTCCATCCGCCAGAAGCAATCTTCTTCAATTGTGGCTTCTTTGGCTTTGTGCAAACATCCTTCACCTGCTAACCAAAGCCATGGAGAGAACTGTTGATATTGCTCTTGTTCATGTAATTAGCAAAATGTTCCTGCTTCTTGCATCAATTTACATTCAAGGTATGAGAGCCTTCATGAATTGGATATAGAATGAAAAATTAGCAGATCTCTTCAGTAAGCTTTACATTCGTGTGATTGCAGGAGTTGGAGGGACAATCGGCATCAACTATGGCACGGTGGCGGACAATCTTCCTCCGCCAGCAGAAGTAGCACAGTTCCTCCTGCAGTCCACCATTATCAACCGCGTGAGGCTTTTTGATGCCAACCCTGAAATTCTGAAGGCATTTGCACACACTGGTATTGCCATCACTGTGACTATCCCCAACAATCAAATACCACGACTTACAAAGCTGAGTTTTGCTCGAGAATGGGTCAAAACCAGTATTGTACCGTACGTTCCTGCGACCAATATTGTTCGCATACTAGTTGGCAATGAAGTAATCGCCACTGCCAAGAAGTTGTTGATAACAAGCCTCGTCCCTGCAATGCAGACCCTTCATACTGCTCTTGTTGGAGAGTTTTTAGACCGTCGCATTAAAATTTCAACCCCACATTCCCTAGGCATTCTGTCAAATTCAAGCCCCCCATCCACTGGAAACTTTCGGCAGGGCTATGATACAAATGTTCTGAAGCCTTTGCTCAGCTTCTTAAGAGCCACGGATTCGCCTTTCTTGATAAACCCATATCCATTTTTCGGTTGCTCTGCTGATACTCAAGATTATGCACTATTTAGGCCTAATTCAGGAGTGTTTGATGAAAACACAAAACTTACTTACACCAACATGTTAGATGGACAGCTAGACGCTGTTTTCTCTGCCCTGAAACTTCTAAACTTTTCTGACCTTGAGATTGTCATAGCCGAAACTGGTTGGCCATCAAAAGGAGATGCAGGGCAAGTTGGTGTTGATGCTGGAAGTGCAGCTGAATACAACAAAAAACTCATGGAACACGTAACTTCTGGGATTGGGACACCCCTCATGCCAAACAGAACATTTGAGACTTACATTTTTGCTCTTTTCAATGAGGATTTGAAGCCAGGGCCAACATGCGAAAGAAACTTTGGTCTCTTCCAGCCAGATATGACTCCCGTCTACAACATTGGGATCCTACGGCCAACGGTAGCTGCCGCTGCCGATTATCACCATAGTACATATTTGTTGGTACTTGTATACATTTGCTTGACTGGTTTGTGAAATTGGCTCTGGCAGGCTAAGGCAAACTTCCCTTCAAATCCAACTCCAGAAATTGGCTCTGCAAATCCAGCCCCAGCACCGAAGGGGAAACGATGGTGTCTTCCCAAAACTGGAGCCGAAGAAGATGCACTGCAAACGAATATCGATTATGTATGTGGTTTGGGATTCGACTGCAGACCTATCCAAGAAGAAGGAGCATGCTATCTTCCTAATACCGTTCGAGCTCATGCTGCCTATGCCATGAATGCATATTACCAATCTACTGGAAGAAATGATTTTGACTGTGACTTCAAAGGAACTGGAGCTATCACCACCAGAGATCCAAGTACGTCTCGTTTTACAAACAATCTGTTTGAAAACTCCTCGCCTTTGATGATTGATGAACCACAACTAATTTTCTGTTTGTTTATTGAAAATTCTCAGGCTACGGAAAGTGCAAATACTAGTTTGAATTCCAATGCAAGATGTTAAAAGCTGATCTGCTCTGCAAAATTTTGTTGCTTAGAGATACCAAGGTAGAATAAGACTTGTTACAGATCTCATGTAATGGCTATCCCTTGTATTTGGATTGATGATCCAAGAATTTGGCATGAAATTGCTGTTTATCATTTACATTAATATGTTGTAGAAATTTTATATCCTCCTCTTTTACCATATGAACGAGGCGATCTGATTCACTCGTCGCACCAGAGTGTTATTTCAGTGTGAACTTAAGGAGAAGGGCTGCGAATTTCTCGTCATTGAAGAGAAATAAAAGACAAGCCTCTGGAGAACTCGAATTCATCGCATTATCCGAAATGATTTGAGTGTAAATTTGCCAGAGAAACAAATGTTTTCTGATCTCCTGCTGAAATATGGAAGAATTGAAATTGCAGATCAAAAGACTATGTATGGATGATATGAGCTGTCTAAAAAAATATTCTTGAACAAAGCGAACAACTAGTTCAGATTTTCACGAAGAAGAAATATGGGTTCTCTTCTATCCGGATAAGCCCTAAAAGGGGAAGGAAGACGGAATAGCAACAGGCCTCTACTGTTGAATTCAGACAAATGATTATGATATATTTGTATGGATAAATGAACACGAGACGAATTTTCTGATCAGATTTTTCAAATATAGTAGCATGTATACAGGAGGCTATGTAATTGCATCCCATTTTATTTTCTAATATTTTTCTTCTCTTTTCCAATTGGATAACAATTTCTTCATTATCCTAAGTTGGAAGAATGTATCTATGAGGCTAAGTGTATGCAGTGGAATAATGGAAATAGTCGGGGCGCTGACTGCAAATTCCGGGGAAGACGACAATACTCTGTTAATTCAAAACTCAAAAACCATTCTCATAGTGACCCCAGGATGTGCGCCTAACGCCAACGGATTCGATAACGACATGTAGACTATCGGGAACTAATATAAGCATTCATCTCTCGCCTCTTTTTCTCCCGTTTGTGAATCATGTGCTACTCGCTGCACATTTCCTTTGCTCTTTCCAGGTTATATTAGGGTTTAGCTATAGAATCTTATACATACATACACCACTTTTTAGGGTCTTCTGATTCTAAAAACTGTTGATTTTCACGTTTTGGGAGTTCTTTTTACGAAATCAACAGGGTTTTGTGCGGAGTTGTAACTAAAATTCGATATTAACAAAACAATGGCGGACTGGCCACAGTTTATTCAATCTTTAGTTATTGGTGGAATCTTCTCCTTCCTTCTAGCGAAACTTTTCTCTATAATCTTTGCTTTTCGAGATGGAAATCTTCGAACGCGTGCTGATCTGGACGAAGGCGCTGAATCGAAACCTTCCGAGATTGAACCGGAAATTGCTGCCTCAAAATCTAGGGTTTTGGAAGAGAGGGAACCGTTGATTGCGGAAAAGGAGGAGGAGAATGCAGCTTCTGTCGAGGCTAGCAACTTGCTAGATGCTACCGGTAATGATAGTCGCAGTGAAAGTGATAGTGATAGTGACTGGGAGGGTATAGAGAGCACTGAATTGGATGAGGCATTCAGTGCTGCTACGGCGTTTGTGGCGGCTACTGCAGCGGATAGGTCATRGCAGAAGGTTTCGAATCAAGTGCAGTTGCAACTCTATGGACTCTATAAGATTGCCACTGAGGGACCCTGCAGTGCACCACAGCCATCGGCTCTGAAGATGACAGCTCGTGCCAAGTGGTAATGCTACTTTCTGATGTTCTACTTCTTTGTTTTTATTTTCTCGTTTTCCTTGTATTACACAGTTCATACACAGAGCGAATAGGTTACTAGTAGAAATTTTAGGTCAAATTCAGTCTGTTGTTCAGAGATTGAGGAATCCTGGAGATTTGGAGTTGGAATGTCTGATCCAAGAGGGGAATGTTCTCGTAGATACTAGCTGCGTCACCGCTAGTTTTTTGTTCTTGCTGATGGCTAATCAGTAGTTAGGTTTGAGTGCCTGATACTAGCTACTAGCTAAATCTCTCTTTCTCTTGTACTAAAGTTATGAGATCAAGCTTTTGAGATTAACTAGGTGATATGTAAAACTTTGCACTTGCTTTTGCGAGTTTGAGGTATATTTCCAATTTCTCAAACACTGGGCAATTTTGGATTTGGTGCATGTACTTCTATTTCCAGGAGAGGGAGAGGATAGAAACTAATTAAGTGTGCATTTGAAGACAATTGAGGAGTCTTATAATAGGAAATAAAAGTCTATGTACCAGACAATACATGTTTTCCAAAAGTTTATAGCGTCTATAATGTTTCTCCTATTTTGAATGGATAGACATGACTTTTTAGCTTTTGAGTATGAAGACTCAGTTGACTTATTATTCTTTTGCTTATTGCTTTACTTGCGCTGAATATCTTGTTGCTGATGAGGGAAAAGATCTGTTTTCTTTGTTTGCTAGGCAAGCGTGGCAGAAGTTGGGAGCTATGCCTCCTGAAGAAGCAATGCAGAAGTACATTGACATTGTTACTGAGTTATACCCTTCTTGGGCTTCTGGTTCAGCTATTGTAATAGTTTAAACTTAATTTTTATGTTATTGCCTTTTTTGGCTCATGATATTCATTGTTTATATGGCTTCTGACAGAAGAAGCAAGGGAAAGAGACTAGTGGTAGTTCGAGTGCTGAATCAAAAGGACCAATGGGACCTGTTTTCAGCACCTTTATCTATGAGGATGAACCTGGAGATGAGCTGTAAGGTTCCCAATACTTATATGCCAAAGATTTTAGTTTCGATATTTTTCTTTCACTGAGGATTATAGTTTTGCTGCTCAACAAGCTGCTAACAAATGAGCATGAATTTTGTGATCGGAGTACAAGTCTTGAGGCTGAGTTGACTTGTATCTTGCCACCATATAACACTGCTAGGTTTGAGCTTTCCACAGGGGAAGTAATTGAAGGAAAAAAGCGAACTATTTGTACTCATTATTTGGCTTGCAAGACGTCACGTGTTTCGGTTGATTATTTGCCACTATGTCACAGCTAGGTCTGCAAACTGTGCATCAGATTATTTGCCACCATAGAGCATTGCTAAGAACGCTTGCTCTAATAATAACCAACTAGATTTATAATATTACTTCTAGCGTTCAAACCAATGATTGTGTTAGAAAAGAATTAATCAATGTTTATCTAGGATAGATTATTGTGAAATTCTTTATGCTATAGTTCCATCTGGACTTCACTCTCTTTCTTCGTTTTCATTTTCTTTCTTTTTTTCTTTTCCGATGCACCCTACTAATTACTTGGTGGGTGGTGAGGATCATATTTGGCTTTTTAGATATCAGTTACTCTCAAATATCAGTTGACTTCCATTTCATGATTGATTATCATTACAAGTTCAATWGCAGCCAACAATGCAGCGTTGGCTGCAATTCTTTTTGGTTCCTCCTGGAATCTTTCAGCATGGGTTAAGAATAGTTGACCTTGTCTTTTGCGCCACTTTTAAGTCGCTGGTAATAGAGTTATAACTTTGCAAGTGTAGTATCTTGACGTATAAGTCTGAGGGGCAGCTATGATATACTGTTTAGGATTGTATGTTTAATACAGTTACAACACTGTTTTGGATCATGTATGGTTACTGTTAAATGTTCCATTATAATTGTCACTATTCATAAAAATGAGCAATGAGATTTAGAAGATCTTCATGTTAGACATGTCCACTTTTGGTTCTCATGTACTGCTTACTTAAACTCCTTTCTGACCTCTTGTGTGTGATTCCCGATATGAGGAAGATAGTTCCTTTGGGAAGAATTGGAACTGTATATTGAGAGTTATCGCATTCTTTGCAGAAAATTGGATGCCTTACATGCTTTTGCAAGAGAAGGAGATGTAGAGAATTTGATCAAGTGCATCGAAAGTGGTGTTCCAGTGAATGTTAAGGGTAAGTCGCTTTTGCTTGGATTGGAGCTTGAGTGTCCTCTTATGATGCTACTAGATTTGAGAATCACAGACTAAGAGAATATGAGTTGTCTTKGAATTCATTTACTGCCTAACTAGAGATACTTTGGATTTAACAGAAAAGAGTAAATAGGTGCAAACATTTTGAGCTGTTAAAATCAGTCTGAGCTTTATATTTTCTTAAGTGAAGGTTGAGATTGTCTCATGCGTTGTGTTGGTTGTTACTAGTTCTTTGTATTCTACAATGGCTGTTTCCTATGATGCCAACCTTGAGTAATCTCAAAGTCCAAACTAGAGCCTAGAAGTTGTTCTAACCTGATACTTTCTGATGGATTTACTGCAGACAGTGAGGGCCGGACACCATTACACTGGGCTGTAGATCGAGGTCATTTGAACATCACAGAGTTGCTTTTAAGCAAGAACGCTGATGTAAATGCAAAGGTAAAAGAAATCTTAAAGAAACTCTTGTTTATGAAGAAATTGATTTTGCAGTAGAATATGGTACATATCTCCTCTTGCAGATATTGGGAAAAGCAGACCCATGTGTTCCAACTCTCTGTGAATCTGTTGTTCCAAATGGATAAAATGGCCCTCCTTTTGGCCATCCAAGCATATTGTGCTTCTCTATTAGGAATAGAACGCCAGTATCTTTGTCAACCTCTCTTGCGACTTTCAAATAACAATATGCTGCTAGGGCTCTTAGTAAGATAAATGTCTTGGCTACTACTTGTTTTCAACTGCTTATAGATTATTAAGTGACTTTGGCTCTAAACCTGTGTCCATTTTAGTAATGATATTATTGGTGAATTATGTGTACTTTGAATTATTTCATTTTTCATGTGGAGCTTTATTATGTCTTTAGCTGGGAGCTTTTGGCTGTTCCTCTTTTACATCTCTCTGGGGGTTGGGAAGTTTGGAAGCTCTTAGTTTCTCAGAAAGCTAAGTTTTTACATCTCTCTGGGGGTTGGGAAGTTTGGTGGAAGCTCTTAGTTTCTCAGAAAGCTAAATTTGTGTATGAGGTGCTACAGAAACTGCTTATTTCCATGGTTAATGATATATTTTGGACCTTTCCCCCTCTTTCTCCTACCCAATTTCTCTTATTTTTGCTGTTAATATCTGTAGGACAACGAAGGTCAAACACCGTTGCATTATGCTTCTGTTTGTGAGAGAGCAGAAATTGCTGAATTCCTAGTCAACCACAAGGCCAACTTAGAAATAAAAGACAATGATGGCAATTCTCCCGGCGATCTTTGCGAATTAAACTGGCCTTGGATCCAGCCTGCTGCTAGTGCCATCAACTAATCATTTCTTTGGTCTTTCTCTTCCACATATTCCTAGTTTGATCATGTACATGCTATATATGATAATGAGCAAATTTTAGATTTCACCTGCAATTATATTCTTTTTCAGTTCCTTTTCTGTTTTGTTATTTTTATTTTGTTCTGAAAACCGTGGAATTTTAGGATCCTGAGCTGAATGTTCCTCATCTATATCTAGAAGATCAAGTTTTGTCATTCGCGCAGACACAATATAGAACCTGCCTATGATCATATAGTTATTCTGGAATCTAGATTTTGTACGGTTTTAGTAGTATATATAGCGTTTACTTATGTACAAGGGCAGAGCTGCAGAGAGCTTGATCATCTTCTATTATGGGGTTCATGCTGCTAGTGAAAATGGCTGCCACCCAATGTTGAGTTTGACATGTTCACAATTAGCATTTCGATTAAATGAAAACCGGCAAGTACCATACTCTGGAGGCATCGATATCCTCAGCTTTTAAGTTTGATTATGAGTGACTTACATGCGTGCGATGTCCCCGCGAAAGACAATTATGAACTACAATTTCTTTCCCATTCTCTCTCTCCGTCCAGGAGATTCTTTAAGTTATATTTTGATTTGGATAAGTAGTTTCATTGGAATGTAACAATTTGAATTGGATATAATAGAGAAGCGGAAAAATTTTGAAATTTGAGTTTTAAATCTTTGAATTGAGTAAAGAATTATGGATTTGATTTAAGTGAAGATGTTATTTGGATTGAAATATAAAATTTAGTTATAAATGAACAAATTTTTTAATAATATTTATTTATTCATATATTGTCGAACATTGAAAATTTAAGATGGAATTGCGATAAATAAATGATTAACAAGTCGCATCTAATGTTTAATAATAGTTCGCTTCACAATTAAACACAAACACTTAGCAATATTGTATTTAGAGCTGCGAGTGGATTCAACAACGTGAAATGTTCTTAATCCGACTCCAAAATGCCTTATTCTCTGAATTTTGTTGAAGTACCCACCTTGTAATTAGCCTCTAAATGGAAAGATCTAAAAGAAGGTCTTAACTGCTATTAAGAAATGATTTGATAGCAATTGCAAGAATTGTCGATCGATGGGAAGAGGGAATGTGGCTGGTGGAGTAAAGTTCAGCAGCTGTAATCGGAGAAACATTGCTCTCGTGTAAATACTTGTAACTCGTTATAAATAAAAGATTAATTAAGTTTGAGAAATTATTAACAAATTCTTGTATAGATACTAATGATTCTTTATGAATAAATACTTAACAAGATTCATTAAATGTTCAATAACTATTCATTCGATATTGGAAGACAAGCTTCCTGGAAACTGATGCAATGAAATAATTTGACAAGAGATTGAATTTAAATCCCTGTTCATAATGGTTGCTTTATAGCAAAATGGCTCCGACGGAAAAAGTTCTTTGTTTGTATAGTAAAAAAACAAATCCGTTAATGTGAAACCAAACCAAATTACTACAATATAATCATTTAACCAAATGACTTGGTAAGCGAAACCAGACTTATTTGTTTCACTAAGAAGCGTAACCAAATGTTGCCTCAGTTTCTACCCCAATCTGCCATATTACACCTGGAAACCCATCCACATTTCTGGGAGCACTTAAGGGAAGAAAACTCGGGAACAAAAGATTGTATATATTGAAAATCCCTGTTACATAGAAGTAATTTTAGGCTTTTCAAGCTTTCACTAAAGGATAAAGTTTCCTGTTAAAGGACCAATAAACTTCAAACAACCCACCTGGTATTTTCGTGGGAGAATTACCCAACGTTGTAAACCAATAAAATCGACTCAAGCATATGGCAGAACTCAAAGAGCGACAAGAGTTGCAAAATCAGGCTGAGTTCAACAAAGACTACAACTTTTAAGGCAGAAACATACTAACCAAACTAAGAGAACAAAAATTTCCCATAATGCATTGATCGATCTTTTTCTATACATGTACTCCAAAAATGAACAGGATGGAAGGAGAAAATGGGAGTTATAATGTCCCAGACATTTTTCAATTCTCCTCCATCCAATTTCATAAACAATGTGTCATAGGACTCGAGAATTTAGAAAGAAAATATGGTTTTGCTACCCTACGTCGCTTCAGCACTACCCGAGAAACTAATTAACCTGATAGTCCTCTACAGCTCATCATGACCGTCGTCATCTTCTTCACCTGAGCCAGCGCCCGGGGCTCCACCCGATCTCTGATAAACAGCTGTGATTATGGGGTTGCAAACGGCCTCCACTTCTTTGAGCTTTTCCTCGTAATCCTCCTTCTCAGCGTTCTGATTATCATCCAACCAGTCAAGGGCCTCCTTAGTTGCAGTTTCAATTTTCTCCTTCTCATCTGACTCCAACTTATCTGCGAGCTTGTCCTTGTCATTGATCTGGTTTCTCATGTTGTAAACATAGGTCTCCAAGCTGTTTCTGGCATCAATTCTCTCTTTAACCTTTTTGTCTTCTTCAGCAAATTCCTCAGCCTCACGAACCATACGTTCAATCTCTTCTTGACTCAACCTACCCTTGTCATTGGTGATAGTAATCTTTTCAGACTTCCCAGATGCCTTGTCTTCAGCCTTAACATTCAGAATACCATTGGCATCAACCTCGAATGTGACTTCAATCTGAGGGGTTCCCCTGATAAATAATCAACAGTTTTTTGGTAAGCCAAAAGTAACCTCAATATGATGCTGTTCACTCAGCAAGGGAGACATCCTACCTTGGAGCCGGGGCTATTCCAGTTAAATCAAATTTCCCAAGTAGCCTGCAGTCTTTCGTAAGACTACGCTCTCCCTCAAAAACCTGGACATCATTAATCACATTAGGACAGATACAAAATTCGAAGCAAACAAAAAATATATATTTACAAGTTAAGAACTTGTATCTGCTCATACTTCTAATAGGGATACAGTACCTGAATGGTGACAGTAGTCTGTTGGTCCTGGTAAGTAGTGAAGACTTGGGACTTTTTAGTTGGGATAACAGTGTTTCTAGGAATCAACTTTGTCATCACCCCACCAACCGTTTCAATACCCAGAGTGAGAGGAGCCACGTCCAAAAGCAGAATATCTGATTCATACGCAGAATACAGTAAGAATCACATCGTGACTTCAAAATCTTAATTGGCCACGCATAGCAAATAAATCGTGTTAGTATGACTCATCATGCATACAGTTTAGAGGATAATACCTTTGGTCTCATCACCTCCCTCCCCACTCAAGATTCCTCCTTGGACAGCAGCACCATAAGCAACTGCCTCATCTGGGTTAACACCCTTGCTGGGCTCTTTCCCATCAAAATAATCCTTGAGAAGCTGTTGAACCTTAGGTATCCTGGTGCTTCCACCAACAAGAACAATCTCGTCAATCTGATTTTTCTCCAGACCAGCATCCTCCATGGCTTTCTTAACAGGTCCCATGGTCTTTCTGAATAAATCGTTGTTCAGCTCTTCGAAGCGAGCTCTAGTAAGTGGTTCAGAGAAATCAACACCGTCAAAGAGAGATTCAATCTCAACTCGGACCTGATGCTGGCTACTCAAAGCTCTCTTAGCTCTCTCACATTCTCTCCTCAACTTCCCAAGAGCTCTGTTGTCCTTGCTAATGTCCTTGCCATGCTTCTTCTTGATAAGTTTAATAAAATACTCCATTATCCTCTGATCAAAATCCTCACCTGCAAGATACATGGAAAGAAAGTTGGTGTCTCATAAGCAGCCTATTCAGTGGCCAGAACTAATAGTATCAAAGAGTATTCATAATGTTTTTCCCAATTGACTGAGTGGTGGTTCCTGATGAAACGTTAATTTGCAAGCTAATGTCTACTTCCCATTCAAATGATACTAACCTAAAACTACATCACGTGCTGAATCATAAACATTCCACTGAACTAAAGGAACTGCAAAATGAGCTATCTTTTCTAGTTCATCAAGCCAATTTATGCGAGGCAATGCTCTACCTTTGCCCTTCTACCTCCCAAAGAGATAAACTAAGAATAATGGAACATCAAAGTAGGGGAAATTGGACTTTGCAGTAACTTCTTACCTCCAAGATGAGTATCTCCATTGGTTGCAAGAACCTCAAAAACACCATTATCTATGGTTAAGATACTGACATCAAAAGTCCCACCACCAAGGTCAAAGACAAGGATATTCTTTTCGCCACCCTTTTTGTCCAAACCATAGGCAATTGCAGCTGCAGTAGGCTCATTAATAATTCTTGCAACATTCAATCCGGCAATAATACCAGCATCCTTGGTGGCTTGCCTCTGGGCATCATTAAAATAAGCTGCAGAATTCAAAAGAAGAGAGAATATTATAAGCTAAATATTTATTATATATTCCTAAATTATTCCCTTAAAGAATCTGTCCACAATAAGTTTCACCAACCAGGAACAGTCACAACAGCATCTTTAATCTTCTTTCCAAGGAATGCTTCAGCAGTTTCCTTCATTTTTGTCAGAATCATAGCACTGATCTCTTCAGGACTAAAGACCTTCGTCTCACCATCTTTAATCTGGACTTGTATATATGGTTTTCCATCCTTGTTCACGATCTTGTATGGGACAAGCTTCATGTCTCTTTGAACTTCTTTATCCTCAAACCTAAAGTAGCAAGAACAAAGTCATGATAACTGCAAATGGGGAAAGGCATGAGCTAGCATCAATATGAAAATAAGAAAGAATAATGTATTTTACTTTCTTCCAATAAGTCTTTTGACATCAAAGATGGTCCTCTCAGCATTAACTGCTGCCTGGTTCTTTGCTGCCTCACCAATCAATCTCTCACTGTCTGTGAAGGCAACCCATGAAGGGGTGATGCGGTTACCTTGGTCATTTGCTATGATCTCAACATGCCCATTTTTGTAAACCCCAACACATGAGTAAGTTGTCCCAAGATCTATCCCAATCACAGTTCCCAAACTTGCCGCCTCCTCTTTGGCAATAGAAAATGCAAATAAACATCCTGTTCAAAAATAGCCACCATATTAATGTCTTGTGATATATATGAATTACCTATAAGGAGAGACTGAAAAGCATTTTTGCCAGAAACATTTAAAGATTCAGAACAGAGAACTAACAAAATTTAGCCTTTAAACCTCCTCAACACTGGAAATGAAAAAAGATAGGCTAACCACAGCCTATTATCTAACAGTTACCTCATTTGTTACTGATTAGCTATAATTCCCTTCAAGACCTATTTAATTTGATCAAGAGGTGTATTCTATGTCTAATTTCTTTGGAGAAGAAGTATAGTCTCAGCAAAGTGTAAATGAGCAAAGCGTAAATGCTTCTGGCCGAGATGTTGGCCGAGGATATAGTTTAAAAAGTATACAATGCAGGACCGATTAGTTGAATATTTTCAAACATATATATGTTTCAGAAATCTATAATCTATATCCTCTATTAAAGCCATCAACATCGACAAAATAAATAAGTATGACAATGAAAATATATGGTTTTGTATTCAGATCATACTAGTATGTTGCACTGAGAACACACTAGAATAAGCTAAAATCTGTAACGTTGTAAAGATATACACGATTATAAATTTTTCTACAACAGCTAGAAACTCCTGTAAACACACCATATGCTCCATTGAATAGTGAGGAAACATAAAATAAAACATGAATCTCACTATAGATATAGAAAACAAGATCAAATCTGTCAGTATCATACTTAAGCTCATGCAAACACGCATCTAACAAACAGACAAGGAGCAGATCTGAAAGCCAAACAAATGGTTAAGAACCAAATAACATAACTCTCTCAATCGACAGTCGTCAACTGAAAGTTCAGAAAGGAAATGAACTCATCAACTATTTATGTCGCAATAATCTCTATCTCGTGTCCAAAGATGCACAATGCACAAACTCAGGGTAACCAATATACAATTCTCATCCTAAACTCTACAAGGATAATATCTCAGAATTTTCAGCTGGAAATCTCAGTTGTAGTGTATTGTCATCGCAAAACTTACCGAACAGGACGATTTCGAAAACAATCAAAGATGCGGGCCTCGTCCACGCACCAGCCATGGAGTAAAGCTAACAATATCTCTGGCCAAAACCAGATACAAACAGCACTACCACCTTTCTTCTTTGGCTATGACTGAGTTTTTCTCTTCTATCTATGAAGAGCCTGAAGGAGAAGCAGTTATAAAGCAATGGAGGCTTCCTATGGAAATGAGAAGTGAAGCGAACAAGGCGATCTTTTGAAACTTTCACATATGTAATAATGTGTCATTAGCGATGACTTGGACCAATAAAATTTTAGTATGACATTCTGGAGCCAATCACCGTCGTTCTCTCTTTGGGCCTCGTGTTGGGATGATCTCAGCCGTTTGTTCTCGACCACGTTGCGGTTTGACCAATTTTCCACTGGCTTTGTTGGGGTGCCCCCTAAGTTTTTGCCTTTTCTAGAAAGTTCTTCAAAAAACAAAGAAAAGACTAGAATTATTTATTTTATTCAGTATTAAAAAAGGAAAATAAATCCGCTGCTTTCGGTCCCGCAAGTTTCTCTATTCCTGAAATTAGTTAAAAGGGTGCGATATAGTTATTATAACGTCCATAAATCACGCTTATTATTTTGTAGGTTTAATATTATAATTTATAAATGTGATTATTAGAATTGAACTTTCTAGTATAGACATGTGGTTACACTTAATTATAATCTTTATTTTAAAATATGAATCATTTTAAATTCAAATCTATTTGTCAAATGTAAATGATTTTATATATTTCAACACATATTTAATGATATCTTTTTAGTATTATTTATATCAAGTCTATTTCTCCTTCGCAAAAAAAGATTTTAATTTTTGAATTTTAAGAGTTTTTTATAAAAGAGAAAATGAAGCAAATTTATGAGAGAGGAAAGGGAAGTGAAATTTTCTTTAACTAAGAGCATTCTTGTTTTTAAAATTTTAAAATGACTGACATTTTAAATGGAATTTATATATGATGACATTTAATATTTTAATTTGTGTTATCCAATTTAAATATTGCAAATAGGGAAAAAAAGACCCCAACAACAGTAGTCAATAGATATTTGAATTTTCATTTGAGTATGTACACATCAACCATTGAATCTTTGTATTTAAATTTTAAATTATAGGGTCATGTAATTTGTTAGATCAAATTACATGATTATTTAATAAAAATCGAATGATTTTTATTAATTATATTGATCATTTAAAATAATGGCAGCTTACAATTATTAATCAAAGTAGTGCTATTAAATTTTAAAAAAACTTAATTTGGTAAACATTTTTAAAAAATTATATAAATGCACAATTATAAAATTAAAACTACAAAATCATCTTAATCAATGAATATAATTGCTTCAAAACGGTCCATCTACAGTGTATGTAATTTATCACTTGAATTTAGGTCCTTTAGATTTTATTTCACAAATAAAAACCTTTTGAAGATAATAAAAAATGTTTTGGAAAAGAATTCTCAAAAAATACAATAGGCTATTCAACCAGAAAGGATACCCATGCTTAACTGCCAATAACGGTATTCTTCATCCGACAGAAAAGGAAAAGAAAGAACCAAGAAAAAAATCACAGTCGCCACCGGTCATAGAATTGACCGGAAAATGTCGAAGGCGGTGGTTTGCATTCTTGTAGCCACTGCCCTCGTCGCATTCATAGTCCTGTCTCAGAATTCCATTCCTAATTACAAGCGTCACAAGCCTCGTAGCCTAAGCAGACGTTTTGGCTCCAAAACTACGCCTCCAATTTTTGATCCCATCATCGTCAAAGTGCAGAGAAAAGAAGAGCAGAAGCAATCAAAATCCAAAGGATCTCGTGCTGACCGCGAAGAGGAAAATAAATATTACAATAATGATGGGACCTTAAACATACGTCTAAGGTTGATGGTCTTGTTTCCGTTTCTTGACATAGCGCCCCATGACGGGATGGTTGATTCGAAGGAGCTTGAAGCCTGGCTTATGCAGCAAGCCATTGATAGATTGCATGACAGGACAAGTAGAGAATTGGAATCGCACGACAAGGATGGGGATGGAGCCGTTTCTTTCTTCGAATACCTCCCTCAGTTTACGGGTGAAGATGTAGGTATGTAATTCTCTTCATTAAGGTAATTGCTTGGATGATTTCATATCTGCGCCATTTAGTTGTCTGCAAAATGGTGGAAAGGAAAATGTACAAATGCAAATTGATTTCAATTTTGCTTCTGAGAATCTGAATCGAGATGATATCATTGAGTTTTCTGTTCTCTTGCCAACCAAATGGAGCAATGAGATACTTGTCGGACAGGGCTCTGATGAAAAACCAAATGTGGAACAGAGAGAAACGAAACGAGACACGGGGCAGCTGGGTGGTGGATGGAACAATTCAAGAATGCTGATCTTGATAGGAATGGAACCCTCAATTTATACGAGTTCAGAGAGTAATTGCCATCTTTCTTTTCTAATAAAACCAAGATTTTCCTTCACTTTGTTATTTTGTTTCAGCTGAATTAACCATATCCCTTCTGCAGTTTCTTGCATCCAGAGGACAGCAGAAACAGTCAGATTCAGCGATGGTTGCTGAGAGAGAAGATTACGTATATTAACGATATTGTAATAGTAACTTTTCTTTTTCTTTTATACCCGTTCTGATAATCTTTTCTGTATTTTTACAGGTTGATGGATAAAGATAATGATCAGAAGCTCAACTTTCTGGAATTTCAGAATGGGGCTTATAACACCTACAAGACATACGTTGAGTATGAATCTGGCGAAGGACATGTACCACCACCAGTGGATGTGTTCTCCAAGCTTGATATTGACAAGGACAGGTGATCATTGCTTCATCTACATCTATAGAATGAAACTGTATGTTTATACAACTTAAAAAATGTGATATTTGGGAAAAATGTTTTGGCAGATTACTAAGAATCGAAGAATTGAAACCCATAATACATTACCTGAGCCCTGGAGAGCTTGCGTACTCCAGATATTATACCTCTTATCTGATTAATGAAGTAAGTTCGTTCTTTCTTTTATCAACGCCATGCATGCATACTATATTTCTGGAAACGGAAACAGAAAAAAAAAGCACGGTTTAATCAGGTTTGCTTTCTTCAGGCTGACGAAAACCGGGACGGGAAGTTGACCCTCGAAGAAATGCTGAATCAGGAACACATTTTTTATAACTCGGTTTATGAGAACAGCAGATACAATGATTACCACGATGAACTCTGATCCGGCAAAAATGTCACAGTGAGATGTAACCCGAGCTGCTAAAAAAACAGAGCAGAGTGGGAGCTCTGGTCTTCCAGCATTGCGGTTTTACAGCAAGAGAAACCTGGTTTGTTTTGTAGAATTAACATTGGATATTATGTGATGTTTATTTGGTTCCACTTCTAACGTGAGAGAAGGAAATTTACATTTGTTCCCTTGCATGACTTTTAGTACCATCCAAAATGCCAAACAAAATTTAACCGTTTTGAATCATATGAGATAACTTCAACGAGAGAGGATATATTGTGGGATGAATAGAAATGAAAGGAGCGATCTTCTAGTATATTCTTGCTATACATCATTTACTATATTAAATTGATCATGATACATATATATATATATATATATAATCAAATTTACATTCTTTTTTATTCTCTATCTTAGGAGAGTTAAACTGTATATATATATCGTACTCTGATTAGAAAATATATAGGAAGGAATATATTAAAAGATTTAAAGCCCTCCAACACACCATCTTCTTCCTCATGTTGGAGTTGAATATCTGAATAATAAATCGGGAGCTTATTAGAAGATGTAGAATTGAAATGAAATCAACCCACTAAAAAGAGAAAAAAATAAATTGATCACAATTTTGATTTCAGTAATAACTCAATAATTCAATCCAAATGTCTAAAATCTTAAACTTGTAAAGCCCCTCATATTACGAGGAAGAATAATGTATATATTTTCATTTAGATGCTTATTTTTAATTAAAAAATAAAAATATCTAAATCGAATGATATATGAATTAAACTATTATGGGTCCCATTTTATATAGAGGGTACTGAATACCATTGGAGCAATTCATCCTTCATTGGTAACCACTTCCGTGGTCGCCATGTCCGAGATAAGGTGGTAAAATCCTGTGTGTCTGAAGATTCATTGGAGAGTGAGCTGGTTACAGAGAACAAGTTGAACATAAGGCCAAAAAAGTTTTGAAAAGCCGAAATTTTTCTACAATCAAGAGCTCGGCTTCGGTTGTCATATGTGTTGTATATGCCGATTGCCAGCACTCGATCAATAAGCAGTCCAGCATCCCTTCAATAGCTAAATTAAAAAAATATATATTATATAAAAAGTGGGGCTAAGAATCAAATATATAGAAATTTTGCTTATTTTAAAAAAGTTGAGATTTTCTTTAAGATGATCTAAAATATTACTTTAACATTAAAGGTAAATTCCATTAAGCCCCCTGAACTTCCCCTGAAATTGGACTTCCCCATGATCGTTCAATTGAATCAATGTCCCCCTTAATTTWWWAAWTMMMSCKWTMYYWT